>JACXGK010003492.1:0-44780 GCA_016801125.1 Novumbra hubbsi | reverse complement strand
TAGTCAGCCTACACCAGTCAGCCTACACCAGTCAGCCTACACCAGTCAGCCTACAGTAGTCAGCCTGCACTAGTCAGCCTACACCAGTCAGCCTACAGTAGTCAGCCTACACCAGTCAGCCTACACCAGTCAGCCTACACCAGTCAGCCTACAGTAGTCAGCCTACACCAGTCAGCCTACACCAGTCAGCCTACACCTGTCAGCCTACACCAGTCAGCCTGCACTAGTCACACTCGGTTTGGTCACATTGACTGAGGGTCAGAAGGTCTCACGCATCATTACTACACAGGCCTTTCGTCTCTCAGCGCCCCCCTCCCTCAGCAGCGGTAGAGAGGACGGACACAGTATTTACCGATTCCATCACCACAAAACAGAGCTCGCAGAGATAACCATCTCCAGCTTACAGGAGGGTTGCCCCAAGAGGCTAACCTGAGGTCAACCTTGAGTTTCCCACCACCTATCAGAAAGGTCAGGGTTGGGGAGGGAAACTGGTCCTAGGCCTCTTCGTCAACTTTAAGAGGCTCCGGGGTTACCGGTCAACTTGGCATCATGCCCAGTAGATTGACCCATTCCCTGGATGTCGCAAGGTCGCTGTGTCCCCTCTGCGTGTTTTAGCTGCCGCTCTGGATAGCTGCCGCTCTGTCACGCATCGGGTTTGAACAAAGCTGGGTGGGCTTACCAAAGGTATTCATAAGCTGTGTGACTGACAGCTGGGTTACACAAACGTCAGCTAAAGTGAGATATTACCACAGTGTGTGAGTTCCACTTGTATCACCACATAAAAGCAAACAGTTATAAATCTGCCAATAACGGAAATGTTGTAAGTGTTTAGTAATACAAAGCGTTTGGCCTTTAAATTGCTTATCCAGAAATGAGTCACTTTTAAGCCTTTGAATGTGACATACATCCACCTCCCAACTTCCACAGGAACGCACGCCCGCACAAGCAGATAAGGCAGAAACACAGGCAGATAGACAGACAGGAAGGCAGACAGACACACACCTCCAAGCTGTTCTTGTTAAGTACAGTAATTATCACTATGTATCTCTGAGCAACTCCCTCTGGGGTTAGCGTGTACGCGGTTAGCATGTCTGGGTTTAGTGATAGCCTCAGCTGCCATGTTGCTCATTTGCACCTCTCACTCATCTGTGAATGAGTACCAAGCTGAGCGGAGGAAGGTAGCCCACAGTACATTAATGTCAGAAGCGTTCATCCACTGAAAATGTTCAGTAATAAAATCAACCTCATAAGGATCCTGCCTCCAGATCGCTATTCAACGGAAGACATAATTGGTTCAGATGGTGCAGTATTTTACAGTTCAGCATGCCTCCTCATTCCAGACTGCATCAGAATCCCACGGATGAACGAGGAGGACGTGAGGACAAAACCAGGAAACGGAAAGAGAACATACATCTCTGGACCACAACCCCATCCCCCCCTTACACTCCTCTTTCCTCCCTTTCTTCACGACATTACCTCCTCGCTCTACGTCTCTCTTTATGTCATGAATAAAACAAGTGTGTGTTTGTGAGTTCCTGTTTTGGATGTGGAATAACCGAGTTTTAAACATGGGGCTTGGCTGGGCATGCCTCACAGTGAGATGCAGTCTTTGGATGGACCACAACAGCATTTGTTATTTGCATTATGGCAAGAACACTGAACACACAGCCGTATTTCATAACACATTCTGAATTGTTTAAAGACTAAAAAAATACGCTAGAACGACTGATTCCAAACCGCCATGTTTTAGAAAGAAAGACCAACCACCTTTATTCACTGTGGCAAACTGTTACTGTGTTAATGGTGATTCTGTGGGAAAACAGACACTTCCCTACAAGACGGAGAACTCTGAATGTAAACCAACTCCTGGTAAATCTCAATCTGGGAAAACATGGCTGCCAAAACATTGCATCACTCTCCAAACCAGTTCCTTGCTTTGGACTACAACGGCCTCTCCTGAGGCAGCTGTTTCAGTGTGTGTGTGCATGTGTGTTTTTGAGCTGCCCACGCACTGGGGATTTCGACACAGCTCCACTCAGTCATGGAAGTGAGATACACACAGTCTGTGAGTCATGCCTCTGACACAATGGCTGGACCACAGAGTCATGCTGGGACACTGAATGTAAAATAATTGGTAACTGCCACTAGACTGTAGCTGGCTTTAAATGGGTACCAGTGTGTTTAAGTTACTAAAAACCAATTGAGGCAAAATGGGTACATTAGAGTGTGTTCTTTGTTCCACTAAGGTCCAGAAGGTTTTTATCTACAGGAAGTGTTTAGGCCGACTGGGACGCATGTGAGCCGTACTTCCTGTCTGCCGCTGTGGCGCAGATAAAGGCTGTGTTCAACGGGATTCAGAAGTGGCTTGAATGCAACTCTAAACAACGGGTTCATGCCTGGCAGTTCACACGCGGCGGCGTGGACACAGAGGCTCAAAGGTATCGGCACCAAGTAGCCCAGTCCCTCTGATGAATCATCTGTAGAAGCCACGTGTTACCAGCGGTCAGCTGACAGGGATAAACGCCAACCAACAGATGACCACAGTGACACCGGCAGCCAAATAAACCCCAGAATCCCCCCCCCCCAACGCGGTGTACAGACGGGGATCTGGTTTGGCCCTATTCTGTTTTGCAAGGTTCCAAAAGGAGCCACTCGGTGATCACACCCATCCCGGGACCAAGAGACAAGGGTGCATTGTGGTCACGTGTTCCCATGGCTTCTGTTGTTCCTCCTGTCAGAGCAGGGCCGGTGGCTAAGTGGTGGGCCGGCCAGAGAGTCAAAGTACGACGGCATACGGTGTTGTTCCAGAACGACTTGGTCTAACGAGGCTCAGTAAAAACACTTCCTCTTCCAAAATGAGCCCTGACCACAAGACGGACGGGGGGGGGGGGCTCCCCCGCCTCAAGTTGCCGGGCTTGTGAGGCCCCGCTGCTTCCTGTTCTAAATCAGCGACTAGATCAACAGCGGTGAGTAATGGGAGTTAGAAGGGTTCTGATGCCGGTTTCTGGCTGCCTGGTGAACCGGGTCGCTACTGACGTTGGAGCGGTGGTTCCGAAACCCCAGCAAATATCCACAACAGCTGCGCTGACGGCGAGGCCTGGCTTGGTGCGGATGACAACGCCCCAATAAGTCACATATCGCTGTTCTGCGGGAAAGGCCGGAGGGAGTCGCTAATTACGGAGGAGTGCTGCTCCTTTAATTGCCGCTAATGGCTAATAGCTTTTGGTGACGTGCCTCTAAAACACAGGCGCCTCGGAAAAGGATATTTCAGGTGATTCAAGGGGTTTAAAAAGTGTCACATGCCCACCTTGGTGACCTCCGGGTCGGGACACGGCGTACTCGCCCCCTGGCATTCAGCCCTCATCCTGCAGCTGTTGTCGCACCAGCCGCACAGGTGTCCCTGGTCCTCGCGGGCCCCACACTGGGAGCAGTCCTCGCTGCCCACCCCACAGTTATACACCTCCACTGTGAGAGATCGGGGAGAAGGCCCGGGGGGGAAGAGGTCCGTTATCACAGCCGGCCGGCACCGCAGGGTTTTCCGGCTGCGGGCCAGTGAGGTTCCCCCCTCACATGGCAAACGCACGGCCCGTCAACACTGAGAATACGCCGGCAGAGGGGCTGGAGGGCTCGTGTCCACACATACCTGTGATGGGTTCGGGGCTGTCAATGTACTGGTCCGGTTGTCCTTTCCTCTGCAGGCTAAGCTGAAAGACCTGAGTCTTCTCCGTCGTGGTCAGCTACAGATGGGGGGGAAGGGGGGGAAACTGCTAGCTCATCGGCGATATTACCCGTGCGCGGCTGGTAGGTGTGGCTCATGTGTGATTGGCTCTGCCCACAGGTTGGGCTCGGTGAAGGTGATTGATACGCACCGTCACTCCTCTGCACTTCACTGAGGCCTCCCCCATCCAATGGGCCTGGTACCTCTGCTCATTCCCAAAGTAACACTCCAGCTCTTCGGTCTATGGAATAGAACAGTACAGGCTTGTTGTTATGACAATGATGTATAGATTTTTTTAAACCAATCAGATGCCAGCCACAGTCTACAAGCACCCACGGACACAGGGGATTGTGGCCACACATTCTGGGACACATATTTTAGCAATCTTGCTAGATCGTTATTTTCCTTGTTCCAGCTATTCCTGTAGCTTAGGTGCCAGTTTATTTCTGCCTTAGCCAACTGCTTTGGGATGCAAGAATACACTAGCAAGAAATCCACAAGGTTATTATAGTGGCAGCATATGGCATTAATACTCCATGTTTTCACAACATTGGAGCTACTAAAAGAGTGTCTTCCTAGTGACCAAAGTCATTTAATCTAATCTTTAATCAGAATTTTAAACATTTATTTAATTTCTCTTCAAATGGCATCTTGTGCTCATCACCTGGTGACAGGGGGCATGATTCTTCTAGATCCCTTATCGGCACCGGGGCGGTTTGGTTAAGTTGATCTAAGATACTAATTTGTTAAATCGTTGGCTTGTGTAACTAAGCTTGTAAGTGCATGGCGCAGTTCATAGGGTGTGGAGACTTTATTACAGTTACATGATTGGGATGATAAGCCTCTTGAGTACATCTGGTAACCATTGACAACCCTGAGAAGGAGGGAATGCAAAACATTTTAGGAGCCCTGGATAATTGTCTCGGCCAGGCAGAAATTGTAAATGCGTGTATTATACCTATTCCTCATATCAACATCTGGCAGGTAAGGACATCAGACACTATCTGAGAAGGTTATTACAAAGTCAAATTGGAGCCTAATCAGAGCCTACGACCACACCTAAGCAAGAGGAGTGAAGTTAATCCACTCAAACGTGCTTTTGGTTATGACGTGATGTAAATGAACAGTTACATATGGATGAAGTGAACAGGTACTTGTAGTCCAGGATACATCATTGGATGACTGTAATTAATTGAACTTTAAAAGCAAGCGCAAAACGTGCCACTTTGCATTGTTTGCCACTGTACCTTTGATTCATAAAGACCGTCTTGGAATGGTCATCGCTTCCTTCCAATGAAAGGTCTACTACACCTGTTTAGTGCACAGGACAAATATGTGACCTGACTATTTCTGACCATTCTCTAAAGAATGCTAGTTTTAGCTATTTTAGTCCCACCACTTGAGTTTGAGACCTACTCTTGCATACCTACTACGAGACATTTGCTGATTATACATACATCTGACTCACAGCAAAGCTGATGACGTTCGAAAAGCTAAAATTACATATAATAATAGCTACCAGAATTATAACATGTGCGTGTTTGTGTGTGTGCGTGTGTGAGAGAGACTGTCTGTCGCCATAGAAACCCAGTCAGAGAGTGTGTGAAAGGGCACAAGGTGCTTACCAGACTGACCAGACCTGGCAACCCGTCAGAGAGTTTGTGAAAGGGCACAAGGTGCTGACCAGACTGACCAGACCTGGCAACCCGTCAGAGAGTGTGTGAAAGGGCACAAGGTGCTGACCAGACTGACCAGACCTGGCAACCCGTCAGAGTGTGTGTGAAAGGGCACAAGGTGCTGACCAGACTGACCAGACCTGGCAACCCGTCAGAGAGTGTGTGAAAGGGCACAAGGTGCTGACCAGACTGACCAGACCTGGCAACCCCTCAGAGAGGGTGTGAAAGGGCACAAGGTGCTGACCAGACTGACCAGACCTGGCAACCCCTCAGAGAGTGTGTGAAAGGGCACAAGGTGCTGACCAGACTGACCAGACCTGGCAACCCGTCAGAGAGCGTGTGAAAGGGCACAATGTGCTGACCAGACTGACCAGACCTGGCAACCCGTCAGAGAGAGAATGCAACAAGCTAACAGATTTGGTCAAGATCGGCTTCTGACTTCTGGTTAGGATTTAGGTTAGGCTAGAGTGAAAAGGTGAAAAGACTTAGAAGAGGGAAATGACAAATTAGACTAAGAACCTTGTGGAAACAAGTGGCTAAGAAGTGTGTGAAATAAGTGCAGGGTTCAAGGCATCAATCATTCTGATTGTAACCTCTCCCACACCGCCTGCATGCGTCTCCACTGGCTATAATTTCCAACCAACGTATCCGGCTGTACCCCACTTAGGATAGTATCCAACAGGGCTGAAAGTGCAGTAAACTGTACCTGCTCCACGTTTCTCAGAGACAGGGTGAAGTCCTGCATCATCCCAGAGGGCGAGGGTGCAACATCCTCCGCCACAATACTCAGACAGGAAGCAGCATTCTGAGGAGGTGGAAGTGACAGGTGTTAAAGAAAACAATGGTCCCCAGCACTCATCCGCTTCCAAAAATACCTGTCCTGTTTATGTGGCTGAGTGGAGGAGGAAATATGAAGCCCTGCTTTTCTGCTCAGAGGAAAACAAGAGCCGAAATTGTGAGGGCCAGTGAAGAATTAGAAAAACAGACACAGTGGATGGCCAATATGGTGGAATGATAGTAGGATGAAGATCACCAAGGATCATTTAAGATCAAATTCTTTCACTGACCCTCTTTACAGAACATTATCTAAGACTTTTAATTGTAGGGTAACTCAGGCTTTGAACAACTATTCATGTAAAACAAATTCAAGTGAAAGTCATTTAAATGACTATGATATACTAAAACACCAGAATACACAACTTCTTTCAAAAAATTTAGACATAGAACATTTTGTTTTGCTTAAAATAAGGGACTTCTAGCAGTAGTTACTCGTTAATATGGAACTATTATTTTGAAGTCAAAATGGTGCATATAGCAAACTAATGACCTACCAGACACTTGTCTCTATGGACCCTAACCGACCCTCTTCCCCGTCTCAGAAACAGCTGCTTGAGAGTGAGGTTACCTACGGTGGCAGAGGGAGTGTGCTGTGTGCTAACAGTTTACTTTCGCAACCCCCCGCCTCCCCCGACAAAAGGTTACTTTTGGCTCTAACACCAAAGGCAGCAAGTTCCACTGCATTGATGCTGTCAGGACAAAGGTATGCTCAGAGGGGGCGAGGACTGTGTCTAGGGGGCTGTGATAACTTAAATGAACCTAATGAGCTCGTCTTGCCACAACAACAAAGCTTAAAGCTCTTCTCACCAAACTTTATGTTTTTCAGATGTCTGGAAAACCAAAGAGGATTAATCTAGAGCTCAGTTCTCCATTTGGGTCATTTTAAAAACGCCATTACTAAAATACATATTCCTGATGAAATACCCTTAAACAGAGGGCTCACACTCCATGAAGACACCAGGGCACCATTATAAAGCAGTACAGTAGACAGGAAAAGCTGTGAAACAGTGGGCCTATTCTTCACTCTGGTTCCAGAGGGCCTATCAAGCGGCACCACCATGAAGAAGGTCAGATGATTTAACATGGTCATTATCTCGTTAGGAGTCTGTTAACCACGTTTCCTTAAATTTGATTGGCTGTTAAAGCATCGGGCTGGGATATGAGCCCCAATCACGATGCACCGAGATAATCAGAAAAGCTTCTGGAATACCCTGACGCTTCCCCCTTTATTGTTATATTTTTTTACTAAGCTTGCATTTTTAGAAGCTGCTGAATTCACGCTCTTTATCCCAAGTGAAACAACATTTGATGTGAAAAGTATTAGTCAAAAGAAGCCGGTGTGAAAACAGCCATTGAGCTGATTCTAGTAATGCAGCCGGTAACTCACCTCTAGCATACCGTGTCGGGAGTCATCTTTAGTGGAGAGGCAAGAATGGCTATGCATGTCCCAGTAGCATCTCCATTTGGTGCTCAAACAGCTAAGGCATCTGACCAACAGGAGAAGAAAGCACAGAGAGATGGGTTATACCATCTGACCAACAGGTGAAGAAAGCACAGAGAGATGGTTATACCATCTGATCAACAGGAGAAGAAAGCACAGAGAGAACGGTTACACCATCTGACCAACAGGAGAAGAAAGCACAGAGAGAAGGGTTACACCACCTGACCAACAGGAGAAGAAAGCACAGAGAGAAGGGTTACACCATCTGGCCAACAGGAGAAGAAAGCACAGAGAGAAGGGTTACACCATCTGACCAACAGGAGAAGAAAGCACAGAGAGAAGGGTTACACCACCTGACCAACAGGAGAAGAAAGCACAGAGAGAAGGGTTACACCATCTGACCAACAGGTGAAGAAAGCACAGAGAGAAGGGTTACACCAGCTGACGCTTGCCAAACCAACACACACACACCAACAGGTGACACCTAGAATCTGTAGTAAACCATCAAACACATCTAGCTGCTATATCAGGGTATAAGGCAACATGCAGGGGTCATACAGGGTTAGACCGGCACAGAGAGAAGACACTAAACAGAGTTCTGATGTTCACCAGGAGTAATGGCAGGAGTCCCTGAGAGAGCTGCGATTGGTTGTGTTTTCCCAGATAGCATTCCAAATTGGAACACCTCCACTGTGCCTGTGGCCCGACAGCCTGCGGGTGGGAGACAGATGTTCCCACACCGGGACAGATAGCGCCTCCAGTAATACCATGTCTGTCTCCACTACCATCGAGGAGCTCACTGTTTCAGACTGGGGGGATGGAGGGGTTTGCAGTGTAAAGCAGTGTGTGTATGATTGTGGGTGTGTGTGTGTGAGGGGGGGGGTGACTAGAAGCAGATGACCCTCCCCAGGAACTTATCAGAGGCAGCCTTTTTGTTTTCGCTAAACGTTCCTCACTCACACACACACACACACATGCACAAGCTACACACATGCACACGCAAAATCTGTCTCCCTGTTTTACGCTGCTTGTCCTTTCTAGCTGCTTGTACTATAGAGCCATCCTGACCCCTGACCCCCGCACACTAACTGGACACACCAGACACTGAACACACATAGGGGCTCCTACTTTCAGGGCCTCTCAGTGAGCACTGCGGTTAAACACACACACACTCAATCATGTGTTCGTCAAGAAGAATGCTGTTAGGTAGAAAAGATGTTTGAATATTGGCAGAAAAGGAGGGAGGGGTGAGGGGGTGAGGAGAGGGAGAAAAGGAAGGAGGAATGCGAGACGAAGAGGTGTAATGAAAATAACGACAGACAGAGGAGAGTGAAAGAGAGAGGTGACGGGAGAGGGAGACAAATACAGACAGAGAGGGGGTGAGTGAGAGGTGATGGGAGAGGGGACAGATACAGACAGAGAGTGGGGGGGTGAGAGAGAGGTGATGGAGAGGGAGACAGATACAGACAGAAAGTGGGGGGGTGAGAGAGAGGTGATGGAGAGGGAGACAGATTCAGACAGAGCAGGGGTGAGTAGGTCAGGGTGTGGTGCTGCCAGTACATTCGGTCTGAAACGAATGCTCCTGTCTGGTCGTCATTACCCTCACATAGAAACCATGAATCCAACCGTGGGACACAAACACAACAAGAAAGAGGACTGTTTCAACACATGGCCCACAGAACGCAGGATCCAGGGTACCAGCCCAAACCCAGAGCCAAACAGACCTCTAATGAATCCAGATTTTGTGTTACGGTGACACCTGCAAGCAGTTCCAATCTAACAGGACTTTCTGGATCTGAGAAGAGCAACACTTGGCAGCTTCTGTTGCCTAATTTCAGCCACTAGCCATAAACTGGGCTGTTGCGTTTGTGTCATCTTGTTCACAGGAACAGATTATTGCAGATTGTTGACATTTAACTGCTTTGGACATTCCTCACAATATAATTGAGCAGTAATATACAAGGGGTGTGGAAGACGTCTCATATATGCCTATCACAACGTTAAGCTGATCAGCACTAAGGATTCAAATTACTTGGTTTTAAATTAAGCAATATTGCATGACAGGAGTTGAATATCACCAATATACCATGGTTAGCTGTTTTTAGACACAACATATTGTGGATAGCCTTGACACATCCTCTGCCATAGTATATTGGCCATATACCACAAACCCTGGAGGTGCCTTTTTGCTATTACAAACCGATTAGCAAAGCTATCAGTAAAGATGATGTTTTACCCTACCACAGAGAGGAAAAAACCTGTTAGTTATCTTCACAGCAAGATTGTTCTAACTGCTGCAGTGCCTCTTTTTAGAGGGGTGTTTCACCTTGCCCCCCCCACCTGAATATCCTTCCACCTTCCCTGACACTGAAATGTTTGGATGAGGCTAAATATATAATTTCCTTTGCAAACATGGAGGAGGCAGTTTTCTTCCCCTGGTGCTCTCTTCCAAGATCTGGTGATACTCTTCCAAGCTCTGATGCTACGTTTCTATAGCATTGATTCTACTCTTCCCAGCACTAGTGCTACTCTTACTAGTTGTGGTGCTAATCTTACTAGTTGTGGTGCTACTCTTACTAGTTGTGGTGCTACTCTTACTAGTTGTGATGCTACTACTTTTCTAGCTCTGGTGCTACTCTTACTAGTTGTGGTGCTACTCTTCCTAGTTGTGGTGCTACTCTTCCTAGTTGTGGTGCTACTCTTACTAGTTGTGGTGCTACTCTTCCTAGTTGTGGTGCTACTCTTACTAGTTGTGGTGCTACTCTTACTAGTTGTGGTGCTACTCTTACTAGTTGTGGTGCTACTCTTACTAGTTGTGGTGCAACTCTTACTAGTTTTGGTGCTACTACTTTTCTAGCTCTGGTGTTACTCTTACTAGTTTTGGTGCTACTACCTTTCTAGCTTTGGTGTTACTCTTACTAGTTGTGGTGCTACTACTTTTCTAGCTCTGGTGTTACTCTTACTAGTTGTGGTGCTACTACTTTTCTAGCTCTGGTGTTACTCTTACTAGTTGTGGTGCTACTCTTACTAGTTGTGGTGCTACTCTTACTAGTTGTGGTGCTACTCTTACTAGTTGTGGTGCTACTCTTACGAGTTGTGGTGCTACTCTTACTAGTTGTGGTGCTACTCTTCCTAGTTGTGGTGCTACTCTTCCTAGTTGTGGTGCTACTCTTCCTAGTTGTGGTGCTACTCTTACTAGTTGTGGTGCTACTCTTACGAGTTGTGGTGCTACTCTTACGAGTTGTGGTGCTACTCTTACGAGTTGTGGTGCTACTCTTACTAGTTGTGGTGCTACTCTTACTAGTTGTGGTGCTACTCTTACTAGTTGTGGTGCTACTCTTACGAGTTGTGGTGCTACTCTTACTAGTTGTGTTGCTACTCTTACGAGTTGTGGTGCTACTCTTACGAGTTGTGGTGCTACTGTTACGAGTTGTGGTGCTACTCTTCCCAGCTCTTACTCAGCTCAACTCCTTTAACAATGGATTCGCCCAAGCAGTCATTATTTTCTGAACAACTGCTGTTTTATTGGTGTTCTGTGGGTTCAAAGTCTTGTAAACTGTGGTGTTTTTCTAGGCTAGCTAGCCGGTTATATGGTTAAAGGCAGACGAATTACTAAACTTGCAGCTGTAAATTTTCAGGGTAGCTATGATTTTGAAGCCACTGGCTAATCCATGCCATGTTAACATTAGCCATAGTCATCTTTCACCCTGATACGTAACAGTCAGTTGTAATTAAACTGCATAAACCTCTGTAGCAAAGTTTGCCCTAAATAAACTATTTTCTGTTTAAAAACGAATGCATAAGTTTTAATACATGATTTGAATAAGTGCAGGAGCTGTCTTCTAAATGCCTCTTCCTGGACTATAATCTCATAGTTCTACCATCAACAGCTATTGTTCTCTAAATCAAGAAACCAAGTACAAAAACCGCTGTTACAATACTGTATAAAACACATATCGGCCCATTTACTTGGAAAGCTGCATGCATGTTATCCAACAGTAAAACACACTTTGATTTAAGGGCTAAAATAGTGTTAGAATGGAGATTTGGTAAGGGCCTACAAAACAAGTACCTTTTCTGATAGGTGTTTGACCACAACCAAATAGGTGTGTCTTTAATAACTGATTTCCAAATTAAACCAAATGCAAGAGGTAGGGTACTTAAATAGAAAAAGGCATTAGGTAGCTAAGGAAACTAGAGATATTTATCCACAAACATTAATCAGGAGAGATCTGTTGTTTCTTTATACACAGCATAGAAGTTTTGAATTCCGCCATTTTATGTTTTAGTGAAAATGTGACTGGCAATGACAATAATGCTTAGCTTAGGCAATGAAACAGCTGAAATAAGCAAAGGTTACCATGTTAAAAGCAGAGTGCCAGCTAGCAGTCCTGTGCTTTTCCTTGAGAGACTGGCTCTTAGCTCATTATCGCCTTCAACAATACACAGCCTAACTTCACACCATCAGCCCAAAATGAGGACACACACATAGTGTATATACACACACACCTTTTAAACTAACTGGCTTACAACACACACATACTGGATGACTGTCAATTTCACAGTTTTAAACCAATCTGACAAATGAGAGGAATTAACCCACCCTAAGAGTTTTCCCAACTACTTTTCCACACCTCCAAAGCAATCTGTCAAGTGTGCAAAGAGGAACACACCCAAACACTGTGCAAATCTGAGCACCAATTGCACACGGTCGCACACATTCAGACACTTTCCCTGGAAAGTGGCCAGTAAGACAGATTCAGATTCAGTAAGACAGAGACATGTCAACGTGTCAAAAGGAAACCATCAATTGAACAGAGAATCCCTTTTTAGTCTTACACTGTGTTTTTTTGGTCTATTGTTTATCTGGGCTATAATTTAATGTAAGGGCCGTTGCTAACAGCTAGGCTTTGTCTTTTTACAAAACTGAATGACAGACAGGGTGTCCAGTGAAAGGGCTGGGTTTGAATTAATTTGTTGACGGCGGGTTAAGACTTGACCCCTCAGTGGCCACTCAGAACATGCTTATACAATGAGGTTGCTTCAAGTTGCGTATTTACAGTCTCTCATGTAACTCCTTAGAATACAAGAATGGGGGGTGTACAAAATAAGATTTATATCTAAATGTTTCATTAGCTATGGACTACAATTGCCCTCAAACTAGACATAACAGACCCCCACCAACAGAGAGTTCTACAGCTCCAACCCCCTTCCCGATTGGAGCCGCGAGCGAACGGGGAATGCCAGCAAGACT
Organism: Novumbra hubbsi; assembly: GCA_016801125.1. Classification (NCBI taxonomy): domain Eukaryota; kingdom Metazoa; phylum Chordata; class Actinopteri; order Esociformes; family Umbridae; genus Novumbra; species Novumbra hubbsi. The sequence goes on along the minus strand of JACXGK010003492.1, from coordinate 31,854 downwards.
GAGGATGACATTTGGTGGATATTTGAGTGATGCCGAGGGCTTGGCAGAGAACCGCGTTCAGGGACCGGGTTGGTTCAGCCTCCAGTCTCGACACTTACGATCCTGTCATACTGAGCTTTATCTGAGGCTGATTTGTCATGGTGGATCCACAAATAACAGCGCTAATTGGAAGTTCTGAAATCCGTGTGCATGTTTGTGTGTCTTGTACAATTAGTAATTATAGACCCACTGTATATAATAATAATCTGCCGTCTTAATACAAATTGCTCTCGTAAGTCTCCTTGGGACGAAAGTTTATACAAAGTGAGGCAAATGTAAAATGTAACTTAGGAACCGCTTGCGGTTTTAGGTTACCGTTATTAGATGTTGGATGTGGGGTAAAAGAGACCATAGATGACTCATAGACTGAAACACTCACGCAGTCATGGGGTGTATTGTTCCAGTCCTTTCGCAATCATAAATGACGAAGCTTCCTGAAACAACGGACGTGCCGTTCACTTTAATTGATACAGGAACCGTCAGGTGATCTGTCAAAACAACAGAAATGATGGAGAGGTCTCAGCACATCTCAGGATTAGCAGTGACGCCGCAAAGATGAAATTCAACTTGTGTTTGCCCCGGTGCTCTCTAACCCGTACCTCGCCCAGGGGGGATGTCGGGGTACCTCTCCCGCGGAAGCAGGGGGCAGGTTTGAATTTGGGCCGGGCCGTGGTCAAGATGCACGGTGGCTACCGTGGCGATGCCCAATCCATAGTCACACTTCACCGAGGAACCGGCCAGATCAGGGACACTGCCGTTGATCAGAATCCCCACATCCTGTTGGAAAGAAAAAGAGGCAGGTGAGGGAGGGGATAGAGCATCAGACCAGTGACCAGTAGCTTGCTGTGTTGGATCCCAGAGCGGACAACTTTTGTAGTTCTGTCCTTGAGCATTCCTTAAATGTCCAGGTTTGCAGGGGTTAGTAATGAGCTCCAGATCCTACACTTGGATACACTCTATCCACTTTAAGTGGCGGCTTGGGTACCTGTGAGTTCATTCAAGTAGGAAGAAGCCTGAGTTTGTGTTCCTTTCCAAGCATGAGACTTTGGTCCAGACCTCCTGGTTGAGAAGCGCCATGACAGCCAGAAGGTTCAGATGCAATAAAGTATGGCCTTGATCATGAATTGGAAATCAGATGTAGGCATTTACCATGTTTTGTTATAATAACTGTATCCAAATAAATAGTGACAAAAGCCACAGTGGAACTTTTGCTGGAAAAATCACAATTCCATAACATCTTATTGTTGGTAAATCCCACCGATCTCAATAATCCCAGAGGATAAAGCAAGAGAGATGAACAGGAGGATGACTTTAGACACACAGGCCAGTGATACATAGTAACATGCCTCACTGAATTCCATTCTATTGTCTTTGGAATAGATCACATCCTGGCTGTGGTGCCGACTTCCTCTTTCCTGCCTGCTGCTTCCTGTTTGGGGCGACGAGAGTGGGCCCAGCTTCCTGTAGCCCTGAGTGTTGAATGAGGAGTGGACAGCTGCGGGACCAATCACAACCGACCTAACCAACAATTACTCCAGCTACAAACATTGGAACTACTCAGTGCTTAAAAATAGACTTGGCACTAACCCTAAGCCTTGGCAGCTAATGCACGTTTGAATTTACATACATGTCCTGTGACAATACAGGAAGAGTGATGATGTCATTTCTGGTACCTTGATGTCCGCAGAGAGGCTAATCTCTGGGGGGGTGAGGGTCATGGACGGACACTGTTGGGAATGGTCATCCATCCCAATCCAGGAGCGCATCAGAGACCACCGGGAACACTCTCTCTGGATGGAGCATCTGCACACATAAGAAAACATGAAGTATTGATAAAGATGTTTAAATCAGAAACTTTATGAACTCAATCTAAGGGACCAAAAATCAGAGTGCAAGTGACTCGCAGTCAAACTACTACTAACTATACTAACTATAGCAGTGCTTCTTGAAACAGATTTTAAAATTCTGCTTCCGTTGGTCTTCCCCAGTTACACATTTTTGTTCTATTGATTGTAATACTATCAACCAACTAACAAACTATCTGTCGATAAGCAACTGCTTTTCATGGTCAGGGTTAGGCTCAGGTATAGTGAAAGGGATAAGGTTAGGATAAAGGTTAGGGTTAGTAAATAGTTTGTTAAAATGTTACTGATAGTCAGTAGATAATCTGCAGCGCACTTTTAAGGATCCTCATATTAAACCGCTACCCGTTCACTTTTACCCTCAGTGAAGTAAGCAGATGTTTTTTGTGCTCATTCAATCTCAACGTAGCATTCAGTGATCCGTATCCTAGAGTTTCCATCAGGCTCATCGGGTCATTGTGTCACATGTCAAGGCCTGGCCTGTCAATCAGTAAGGACACACACACAACACACAGTTGTCCTCCAGTGCCTCTGGCTCCAAGATCAGGGGCCAGCTAATGTGATTAGCCACCGGGACAAGTCTTTATTTATTCATGCGTGTGTGCAACTCCCTCTGTGTAGGCTACATGTGTGCGACTCCCTCTGTGTAGGCTACATGTGTGCGACTCCCTCTGTGTAGGCTACATGTGTGCGACTCCCTCTGTGTAGGCTACATGTGTGCGACTCCCTCTGTGTAGGCTACATGTGTGCGACTCCCTCTGTGTAGGCTACATGTGTGCGACTCCCTCTGTGTAGGCTACATGTGTGCGACTCCCTCTGTGTAGGCTACATGTGCGCAGGCGACCCAATGTGGGAAAGAAAGCGTTTATCAGGCAGCGTGGGCTCATATTATGACTACTGATTAACTAATAAACAACCCCCTTTCCCTACAAGCACAAGGCCCTTCCAGAAGCGCTGAAGAGCATGATTAAAGAAGGACACGCCGACCTCAACCTCGAGATAAACTAGAGGAATGGTGATCACTAGTTAGAATCACCAGCATGTAATGACGTGAATGGATATGAATGGATGTGTGTCTGAATAGAAATGTGCTTCTTACTGTGTGTGTGTGTGTGTGTGTGTTTCATGCTGCTATGGGACCAGAAGGGTCCACAAGGTCAACTGCTCTTCTAAGAATAGAATGGAATAGAAGGGCTCTGCAATCCAACAGAAATCCCCTTCACACACACACACACACACATAACTCACAGGACAAAAGCAATTCTGACAAACTTAATAGCCTCTCTGGAACACACAAACACTTAAAACCAAAACACACAGCACACATTGAAGAGTAAAGAAATGCGTGAACAAACACCAACTCTACCGCTTGAGAGTAACCTAGTGCGAGCGTTGGGACATTAAACTTCAGGTTGATGGTTTGAATTCCAGAACTGAAAACCATTTGTTCTGCCCATGAGCAAGATAGTTAAGCCTAATTGCTCCCAGGCTGTTGCTGTAAGTAACACTGTGTTGTTAGCATACTTAACTGCAAAAATAATGGTTGAATAAAATAACATACAAAGACATCAGTTATCAGTGAGTGCTTCCACTCTGTCATACCCAGTGAGGCATAACAATAGAATGGTCTTAGTTCCTTTTCAAACGAGTAATTTGCGACTGCTGCTTCTCAAGTATGGGTTTATACATCATCCACGTCATCGGTGAACTCCAGGACATTCACAGTCATCATGGTTTACTCAAGTGGATAAGCAATGCTCTTCCTTAAACACATGCGCACAGACACACACACACATTCTGCTGCAACTTTCCTAACCTATCAAATACTTTACTGAAGCAGTCATGATACAGTTCCCGAAGCTAGACAGAGCTAGTAAAAAGTGCTAAAATATGATTGGAGAAGAGAAACTCATTCTCCACTAAGAATCTATTTCTGGAAACGTAATAATGAAAACAAAATAAAATAACGTTAACCGTCTATTGCACGTAAACTTCTGTAACACACAACAGACAACAGACAGATTCACAGACAGATTCACAGACAGATTCACAGACAGGTTCACAGACAGATTCACAGACAGATTCACAGACAGATTCACAGACAGGTAGGTGTTAAGAAAGAACCCCTGACAGACCCAGTGGGACACTGCCCAGAAAGATCCGCTTCCGTCCTGCTCACCGACACTAAGATACCTTCTACGGCACATACATGAGACACACAGCGGACAAATCGCACCTGCTCAGACAGACTTCACAGGCAGATAAGCCCTACTATAACCAGGACACAGAAAGACACATGCCAAAGCATGCAGACGCAGTTCTGACCGACACACACAGAGACAGACAGGCAGAAACAGAGGATTCTCCACAGTCGTTAGACAATCCTGCAGCAGTCATCATGTTCCGTCAGATCAATTTCAGAGAGTTGAGGGAAACTACTATCCAGCCCCTGACATTGACCCCTGATGCCCTGATAACCCCCCCTCCCCCACCCCCCCGCCATCCAACAGTTCAGCGAGGCCGCCAAAAACACACCACCATGTATACACACTCACGAAATTTGCACCCAGGACCCCCACATTAACACACACTAACGCACACAGAGAGAGACACAAAGACATCACACACTCGCGTGCACGCACACACACGGGCCGACTCGGAGGGAGAGAGCAACACGCGTGTACATATGTGTGCACCCAGTAACACACTTTGACATTTCCCCGTCAAAGAAGCCAGTGTGTGTTCTCCCTCCCACCATCATCACAATCAACACGCCTTTGTGGAGGTAGAGGGAGAGACAGGGGACAGAGGGGGGAGAGAGAGAGAGGGGAGTTGGAGGATAGAGGGAGGAGAGAGAGAGAGAGGGGAGCGAGAGAGGAGACGGGGGACAGAGGGAGGAGAGAGAGAAATATAAAAGATTGATGGTGTCCCAAATCTGGCGAAATAATTCAGTGTGTAATCACAGCAGCATGATTTGTAACCAGTTGGCATACACTGGAGCACAAGCAATATTTCTCTTTTTATGTAGTTGTTCTTGTTGTTGCAAAATACACAGCTAATAATCTCCTTTGTCCTTTTAAAAAGTGTATTGTGTAACTTCATATTCTTTGATTCACCTTTTCTATTATTATTTGTTTTTGTTCATAGTTTCCTCACTTGGTTTGGCAATGTAAACAAATATCAATAAAAGAAAAAGATGTGAGAAATAGACAGGGAATATAGATGTATATTAAGCGAGGTTAAGGGAGAGGAAAAAATGATGGAGATAGAGGTTAAGAGAGAGGGAAAACAGATGGAGATAGAAGTTAAGGGAGAGCAATAAGTGATGAGATAGAGGTTAAGGGAGAGGAAAAAGAGATGGAGATATAGGTTAAGAGATAGGGAAAAGCGAAAGTAAAAACCGATGGAAATAGAGGTTAAGGGAGAGGAAAAGGTGATGAGATAGAGGTTAAGGGATAGGTAAAATAAAGAGAGAACAAAAGAGATGGAGATAGAGGAAAAGGGAGAGAAAAGAGACATGGAGATAGAGATTAAGAGATAGGGAAAAGAGATGGAGATAGAGGTTAAGAGAGAGGGGAAATAGATTGAGATAGAGGTTAAGACAGAGAGAAAAGAGAAGGAACCATTGTTAAACTGTTCATTTAAATTCCCATTTCAGTAATACTTTAACTAGTAACACATTGCTACTATACTGGACATCCAGAAGCTAGTTGGATAACATTTGAACTGCCCACCATTTTGACATTTCTTGTGAGTGTAATATTTCACTTGGAATTTCTAATGAAAGAAGGATGACTCAAGTTGAACACAAAGGAAGAAGGATGACTCAAGTCAGCGAGACAAGAAAAAGAGAGCATAGAAAGAGAGCAAATTAGACCAAACAATCCCGATCAGTAGCCAAGAATGACAGACGAGTAAATAATGAAAAGAGACGAGACAGAGATGAAAGACGGTCACGCGGTTTTAGAGTCAGTCCCTCTTCCTCTGTCTGGATAGTGGCCACACAGAACTCTAGCCTTCGTCGATAAAGGCCCGCCTCTCTCTCGGTCGCTCTCTCTGTCTTTCTCTGTGCCCTCTGGGCATGTATGTCCTGCCAGAGCCCTGGTCATCCAGCAGGACACATCACCCTAGGCCTATCTCATCTTCTGATCTGCCTTTATCACCCAGCTATAAGCAACACAGCCCTCAGACATATGGAAAGGGAGAGATAAAGACATGCACATTCATCTCACTCTCTCCTCTCACAGCAATTTAACATTAGACTCAAGTCTAACACTGCGCCTAGCTTTTGCTAATCTTAGAGTAAATGACACAGCCACTCCTAACACAATTCCTCATTCTGATATGAATTGTTTGCTCCTCCCAAATCTTCCAAATCCACTGAAATCACAACAGATGTCGGATGTTATTTTAAGCCACTTTCACATGGCAGGAAAATAATCTTGATGTAATAGGAAATGTTCATTCAGGATTGTACTTTAGCATTTAGCATTCTTTGTATACCCTGAATACACTACGTTTGCTCTCCTTGCTGTGCAAAAAGAATCAAAAATAAAGATACTGCATCTGAAGTAAGACATGCAATACTATTACATGACTTTGCCTCGCTAACAGTGTGGATGTTGATTTATTTAGTCATTGGTTGATTTTGTTATGTCTTTTTTGATTGATTAATTAATTGAAACTTTTAGGTGGGAGGGGCTCTTACCTGCTCTCTAGGGTGCACCAGCCACAGTGGGCGTCGCCGGCCCCCAAACAGTCAAGGCAGGTTCTGTATTGGCCACATGACGCCACCTTGACCCTTAGCAGCTATGGACAGAAGCACACATATATGGTGTGAACACAAGCACTACAAATGACATCATTTTTTCAATAATGTTTTCCCAATCATGTAAACCTTTTTGTGATTGGTGAAAAGACTTATTGTTTGTTGATGTGTATTAAACCAAAAATTTTGCTAAGTTTCAATACACAAACCGCAGTTGTTTTGTCAAACCAAAAAATAGATTAAAATAAACCTTCACTACATTCTTACCGAAACCTTTAGAATACTTTTTACTTTTACATTTCCAAAAGTACATGCAAATGTTGAATACTCTGCGGGACTGTCCACGATTGAAAAATACAATTATAATGAAATAGTAAACAATTAATTCATTGACCACTAGAAAACATAAAATTAAGGAAATGCAGCAACAAAATGTCTGATGGGTGTCAAACGATCCAACTAAACCAACGTTAAGGGGGCTGTGTCTAAACTTGGTTGATAGTACTAAGGATGGTTCAAATCTGCTTACATGGTGAGAGGTCATGAGGTATAGGTAGTTCCTGTCCGTGGGATCAAAGGTCATGATGTGGTGCACTGATTCGCTGCCCGGGAGCTTCAGAGCCCACTGATTGGCCACAGTCAAGTTCTTCAAGAGGGTCAGCTATAAAGGAAATACAGTATTAAAATACAGTATTTTAATACAAATTCAACATAGAAAGTATTTAGAACATAGAACACAACAAGTCAAGTCATTCATATTTTTTCTAATGGACTTCTACTATTTCTACAAAATAGGCCTATTTCGTTGTAGTCCTATACAATCCCTGTGTATCTACATTCAGCATTTCTCCACACAAAGCAAACAGTCAGTGCAGACGCGCAGTTGTCTACTTCTCCAAGGTAAGCAGATTCATTATGTCAACCATCTGTGCTCCTCTGTCGCCTTTGCGAAAAATAACTAACAGTTAAAGTGAGCCTCGCTCTGGTTTCCTCTCCTACACCTACACAGTTCCACTGGGCAGTAATTCCGTGCATAGACTAACATGACTTCAGTCAAATACAGCTCAAATCAACTGCATTGTGATACTGGAACAGTCCTTCTCTCCCCCATAAAGCCCCAGTAAAACGGTAAATCCACTAGAAGGCTTAAACAACAAGTGTTAGTTTGGAATTAGATGGACCCCCATCTTTAACACTCTACTAACATAAACCCTAATCCCTAACACTGTTTTTCACAGGGAATATCAGATCAATACTACTGCGGAAGAAATAAACAATATTAGCACCTACAGTGGTCTCTATTGTGCTGCTCACTCAAAGAAATGAAGGAAATATATTAGAGATGAACATCTTTATTGTATGTTGTGTAATATAAACACACATCGAATATTAACTTAACAACTCATTGTGTGTAAGGCCCCCACGTGCCTGTATGCACTCTCGACACTGTCTGGACATGCTCCTGATGAGACGACGAATGGTGTCCTGGGATCTCCTCCCAGACCTGGATCAGGGCATCAGTGAGCTCCTGGGCAGTCTGTGTTTGGTGGTGTTGGATGCACCGATACAAAATGTGCCAGAGTTCTCATTTGTATTCAGGTCTGGGGAACATGAGGGCCAGTCAATGGCATCAATGCTGGTGTCAACCAGGAACTACTAACTCTGGCCACATGAGTCTGAAGATTTCATCCTGTTACCTAACAGCAACTGTGCAACCCTCCAAGGATATGCCTCCCCAGACCATCACTGACATGCTGGATGATGTTCACCACACTGCATAACGTTCACCACACTGTCTCCAGACGTTCTCTACTGTCACATGTGCTCAGTGTGAACCTGCTCTCATCTGTGAAGAGAACGGGGTGCCAATTGTGGTGTTCCTTGGCGAATGCCAATCAAGCTGCACGGTGCTGGGCTGGGAGCACAGGGCCCACTAGAGGACGTCATGTCACCCTCATGAAGTCACCCTCACAGTTTGGTCAGAAACATGTACCCCAGTAGCCCACTGGAGGTCATTTTGTAGGAATCTGGCAGTGCTACTCCTGTTCCTCCTCACACGAAGGAGCAGATACCGGCCCTGTTGCTAGATTGATTCCCTTCTACAGCCCTGTCCAGCTCTCCTCGTGTAACAGCCAAACTGCTGATACGCTCCTCAGACTGTACCGCAACAGCACAAACGGATGTATGTACCATCCTGGGGGAGCAGGACTGCCTGTGCACACTGAATGGGCTGCAGGCACCACCTCATGCTGCCAGTGGTTACAAGGACAATAGCAAAATGTTAAACTAGAGAACAATTTATCAGAATGGAAATGGTGAGAGCAAATGTCTTGTGGCCACCACCTGCAAAACCATTCCCTTTTTAGGGGGTTGTCTTGTAGTTGCCTATCCAGTGCGCCTGTTGTCACTGTTGTTGCACCAAAACAAAGTGACATTTATCACAATCACTTATGCTTCCTAACTGGACAGATTGTCCGGTTAGGATGTTTCATTGACTGGAAGTTTCATTGACTGGAAGTTTCATTGACTTGGTGTTATACTGTGATTATTATGTGTTCACTAAAGTGTATATTTCACCTACCATATTTCAGTCAAGCAATAAGGCATTTATAAAAATAAATCAAGCATCCACACACATATGCAGACATACGCTCACAAACAGGCAAACCAACGCTGAGGCAGTGGCTTCCTGTCACACGGCCACAGAGTGACAGAGGGTAACGCAGCGAATGGCACCGCTTGCTAGTTGGGCTTTTGTGGACATCCTGCCATCCTGACAAACCAGCCCTCTGGCTCCGTGTCAGACATCCACTGGAGGCCAATCACAGATCCACACCAGTAATGGAGATAGAATATGATGATATATCCCATCGCATCGTTTCACAGCATCAGTGTACTGTCCTCCATCATATCTTTAAACAAATTAGATTAACGTTTTTTATCTTCATGAGGGATCTAAACTCATTTTCACAGGGCTTTCATGTCCATTAAAACAACCACACATGCACAAGCACATGCACTTAAGCAGTATCACACACACACACACACACACGGAAAGAGGCTTGCCAGTAAAAGATCAAACATACAGGGTCACAATGGAGAGGCATCCAACAGACCACACCTGGGCAGATAGCAGGGGGTGGGGAAGGCCCAGCCAGGTCAAACAACAAGACACCTGCTGTATACTGGCGGGTCCCATAAGGCCTCACTCTCTCTGTCTACCACAACATAAAAGACTCTATTCAGCTCAGGAGTACTCAGCTGCCCCAAGCGCTCTCACTCACTCTCTCTCTGTGTGTGTGTGTGTGTATGTGAGTGTGGATGGAGTGTGTTTGCGTGGCGTGTGTGTTTTGGGGGAGAGCAGTGGATGAGAATAGTGTGTGTTTGTTTCCAATATAATGAAAGGACCTTTTTTATGGTTGAGATAGAGAGCTGAGAGAAAGAGTGGTAGACAGACAATGAAGGAAAGAGGGAGATAGAGGAGAGGAAAAGAAAAAAGAGGGAGAAAGGAGGAGCCAGGCAGAGAGAGACAAGGAGAGGCAAATCAGAAAGTAGGAAACCGAGAGACAGTGCTGCTGTAGTGAGATGAAGACTTAGTTAGACATGTCTGTAATGTCTTCATTGAGGGTCTCCTAACTCCAGCAGAAGAGGCCTAACTCAATTTCTCCCTTCTCCCTGTACTCCGTGGCTCACAGCCTGAGTCGAGCTCACAGCCTCAATCACATTACACACACTACAGCGCCATTAGCCTCTGTTATGCTGCTCTCCCCGGGGCTAACACACACACGCTGGGCTGACTCCATGCATAAGTGACCACGTAGGCCACTAGAGGACCCTCCACACAAAAATCCATTTATTTCGAGGGGAGGCCCCACAAGTACCCAAGGGGGCCCTGAGTGGTGGATTCTGTTAGCAACGGACAAATACGGGGCCTACAGTCTAGCCACTGCCACTGGTAACTATACATATTCACACATATACACCTTTGAAACAAATCAGAGACTCCAAAATATGTACATGTATCACTGCAGCATAAGTTAGATTCTGGCACACTATTATAATGTCTCAGAAAGAAGGACCCCTACAGAATTGCTGGAAGTTTTCTGTTTCTTGTTTTGCCCAACCCCATTGCCTCCACCTCGCACACTATTAACTCAGAAGGAAGGGAGAAGCCCTTAACTAATTGCTGCTTAGGTTTAACATTAGGTTTAACATTAGGTTTAACATTAGGTTTAACATTAGGTTTAACATTAGGTTTAACATTAGGTTTAACATTAGGGCTGGACCCATGCGCAGACACAGACACACTGCTTTTCCTGCTCTTGTGAGTACCTTTTTGGAACCAAACTGTATGTCCATTCTGATCTGGGATTTTCTTAACCCAAAACCCTAACACACACACAAACACACACAGAAGAAACTAGCATAAAACACAAAGCTTGATCTACTGTTTGTCCAGCATTCACATCATATCCTCAGGCAACACACACCGCTTGCTTCAAATTAAAACTTACACACACAAGCACACCATGCCATACCGTGAGAGTAAATGCAGCTCATCGTTATAAGGCTTGAAGTACACGCATTGGATAAACACCTGACCGCTTTCACTGAGTTGCAAGAGGACACATTCAGACACTCATATCACATCTGAAACCATAATATCAGCAACCAGATTAGTGGACACATCAACACAAATATCGCCCTCCCCAACGTACATCTTGCATGAAAACAAAACTCCCCAAAATCCAATTACCTTCAGAGGCAAGAAAAACAGTCCCCATATCCTGGCAAGTCAACAGAAAGGAACAGTATTTTAAGAGGTCTAAAACATGAGCCCCTCCAGCAACATACTTCTAATGTTGTAAAACGATTTAATGCAAAAGCATAGGATCACACAGCTTTCAGACAGGATTTTATTGTTTTTCCTTGAGATGCGGATGTGCAGCTGTGTGGTAGGGGTATCGTAGCGGTTCTAGTTTGTCCGCTCAGTCAGAGGTGACTTGGTGTGTAGCTGACACACAATTAAGGAATTCTGTTAATTGCAGGAGTGGGGGTGTTCTTGTGAGCTGTAGCGGCTGCAGATGTTCTACAGCTGAGCTCCTCAACCGCATTGAGACAGAGGCTAAAACCCACACTGAGTGACAATGGTAAACCTCATTTATGGAGGACCAACTTCAGAAGCATCTCTGGTGGGTGTAAAGCAATAAGTATGGAGTTTGTCCTGGCCATTTAGGCTAGGTACCTATATAAGGACTATGTGACAGCTGATGATGTAAAAAGTGGCTTAATAAAATAAATGTGACCATTATACTACAGTCACGACTGTTCTTAGGTGCAACACAACATGGAGTGCCAGAACACAGCCCTTAGCTGTGGTATAATAGACATATACCACAAGCCTTTAAGGTGCTTTATTGCTATTGGAAACCGGTTTATTATTTTGAACACCCAGATATGGTAGATGAATATTGATTGTAAAAGGGTTAGGCTACATGAAAGGGGGTGGAAAGACGCCTCCTTGATATCAGCACATCTGGACATAAATTAATAAAAAATACATTTAAACTGACTTGTTGATTTACAATGGCTAATGTGGATTCATTGTGCAACAGTGTATCATTGAACTCCATTCAGAACAACACATTGTTGTCTTAACCCGGCACACAATTCCTAAAAACACTCTGAGGCTGTCATGTACAACAGTCAGGCATGCCAACACAATTTCTTATGAATTAACATTTTATTGTAATTTCTGATTTTTTTATGTTTGATAATAATGTACATATATATCACTTGTCGTTTTTTGGGGGCTTTATGTTCTTTCTATATTTTTTTATTTTAACACTGTCTCATCTTAAATCGTCGCCTCCAAAATTAACTTTTCCCTTCAACTTTAAATTATCGCAATTTACACCTGACACTTCTCTATAATTCATGTTATCATTTCCATGACATTCTCTAAAAATAGAGCTGCTGAACATTTCTGGCGTATTCCGCTTGTAAAGTTTAAATGATATGACTGTTCTCTCCTCTTGTCCATAAAGCGAGTCCTCTGACCTTGCGTAGTCGACCAGTGCTGGTTCCCAAAAACACTACGGTGTGGTCATGTACGTTGTCCACGGCAACTGAGCTGAGACCCAGGGACTCGAAGAGAGGTTTGGCCCTTAAGGGCCTCCGTAGGGCCAGCGGGTGCTGCAGGTGAGCTGCTCCGCAGTCCAGCTGCTCCTGTTGAAGCTGAAGGAGAGATAAACAGACAGGATGACACTTTGTTTACAGTTATATTCAAATGTCTCAAATAACAGGAGTCCCACCTGTCAAACATTATTGGTTTAGACTTCAGATACTAACCAATTAAAACAGAGAGCATGGCATCCTCCTCCCGAAACAACCTGCAGCACACCTGAAACCTTTTTGTTTATTACTGGGATTGTGATCAAATGGGTATGTCTGACACAGAGTTCAAATTTAGAGGAGGTGTGATTTGTTTTTCTTTTTTTTTTAAAGGAGCGTGGTGATTCGATTGCTCCTTTGCAGAATAAATACAAAATGTAAATGATTGGACACTAATAACCATGCCATTACTATAAAAACCTAAATGCTATATCACCTAGTGATATAAGGCCTGCTGTGGGTCTGTGATACAGTAGCCTGTTGATTCTAGATCTACATTAAGCATGTGAAAATGAAACATTTTATAAAATCCCCCGTTTCTTTCCAACCCTCTGATGACTTCACAAGGGAATGTTTCTGGGTATTTTTTTGTGTGTCGACTTCGGACAGCTAAGTGCTTGAAGAGGGAACACTGTGAAGTTGATATTAACAGAGGGACCTTTCCCACGAGCCTCTCCAATGTTGGCCTCCATGCTTATCATAAATTGTGTATTTGGCTTTCAATGGAGGGCCTTCAGACACGCTACAAAAAGATCAGATTTCACCGGTCAACTGCACCCCCCCCCCCCTCAGAAAAAGCAGGGAAAATGCTTTTTTCTTTGGGCAAAGCTGGCTTTCCTCACACGATAAAACTCAACCCTAGTCGCAGACCAAAATACAGACGAAAGTCTAAAGCTGGTCATGGGATCTGAGGATGTTTATGACCTGACTGACAACATGGAGGTCCCAAGACAGTCTCTCTGTCATGAGCGAGCTGTCAATCTTACCACAATGAGAGCATGGAATTTCACAGTATTCTTCACTGCCGCGAGCAACATAAAGACATTGCATGACATGTTTTTTTATGTTTGAGGAATGGTACGAGGGTCTTTAATGGTGACTATAAAGTGGAAGTGTATATATATGTATACAGTATATATATATTTATATATACACACACACATATACAATACAGTTGTAAGGTTTAGGGTCACTTGAAAGAAAAGCAACTTTTTGTCTATTAAATTAATCAGAAATACAGTACAGACATTGTTACTGTTGTAAATAACTAGTGTAGCCTAAACAGCTGATTTCTTACATAGGCGTAGAGAGGCCTTTTATTAGAAACTATCAGTCCTGTGTTCCAATGTCACATTGTGTTTCAATCCAAGTTTATCATTTTAAAAATCAAATTGATTATTAGAAAACCCCTTTTGCAATGATTTTGGCAGAGCTCGCCACTGTTGTGCTGATTAAAGAAGCAACAAAACTGTCCTTCTTTAGACAAGCTCAAAATCTTCAGCATCAGCGTTTGTTGGGTTTGATTACAGGCTTAAAATAGACGGAATCTAAAACTTTCTTCTGAAACATGTATTCTAAGCAATGACGGCTATTACATGCAAGAAATTGCCAAGAAACTAAACATCTCTTTCAAATTCTGTACTACTCCCTTTAAAGAACATCGCAAACTGGCTCTAACCAGAATAGAAAAAGGAGTAGGAGGCCTCGGTGCACCACTGAGCAAGAGGACAATTACATTAAAGTGTCAAATTTGAGATACAGATGCCTCACAGGTCCTAAGTTGGCAGCTTCATTAAAAAACATTCTCAACGAATTGCAAAGAAAAAGACATATCTCAGACTGGCCAATGACAAGAAAAGATGAATACAGAGCAAAAGGACACAGACACTAGGCAGAGGAAGATTGGAAAAAAGTCCAGCAGCCTGGAGTTGACTCTTCACTACTAATGTTGACACTGGTGTTTTGCAGGAACTATTTAATGAAGCTGACAGTTGAGAACCTGTAAGGCATCTGTTTCTCAAATGACAAAAGCTCAGTTGTGCACCGGGGTCTCATAATCATTCTGTTCTTGTTAGTGACAGTTTACACTGTAATGTGAAGGTTGTAGTATACAACGTTGTACAAGTTATTTGATTTCTTAGCAATTTTCTCTAATGTTTCTATCTATTTCGACCCTGTAATCAAACCCACAATTGTTGATGCTTCAGATACTCAACTAGCCTAAATGAGGACACTTTTATTGCTTTTTTAATAAATACAGCAGTTTTCAAAATAATTGCAAAAAGGTTTTCTAATGATCACATAGCCTTTTAAAATAATAAACTTTGATGAGCAAACACAACTTGCCATTGGAACACAGGACTGATGGTTGCTGATAATGTGCTTCTGTATACCACTGTAGATATTCCATAACGTTTTCAGCTACAATAGTTATTTACAACATTAAAAATGCCTAAACGGTATTTCTGATCAATTTAATACGATTTTAATGGACAAAGAAATATTTTTTTCTTTCGAAAACAAGGACATTTTTATGTGAACCCAAAACTTTGAACGGTGGTTTATAATCATATAAGGTAATAAGAAAAAATGTTTGTCCCTGAATTAATTGAGTAAAAATGTATAACTGCTTATCATAAAATAGCCTCAGCCAATGCTATCGGCTTTTTTTTACAGAATTCTGCAGTTTGTATCGCGGGAAAAAAATATAAATTCGTTTAGAAATTGTTGGGTACAAATGAATGTACAAAATGTATAAAAATAACACCAATCCATTGTCCCTCTCCAAATTGAAGTAAACACCTAAAGTGTCACGTTCAGGAGTTTAAACAGACCGTTCCCACAACCTTTTCAAAATCCTTCATACAATCCTTGCGCGCTCATGGGAGCTTCCCCCAATTCTACGTGGTGAAACATTATTCACTGCCATTCTAAGTTGCCAAAAGCAATATATTAGACAGATTTATTTGTAGTAGTAACTCCAGCAAAATCCCAACGGAAAATGTGGAACAGGATGTTTTGTATGAAAATATGCAAACGGTGAAGAACGGACATTATGAGACGACTCGTTCAGTGCGTAATTAAGGCTGCGAACTTGACATATATCACATATGAGTAGAAAATACACTTATTTCCTAGCAAGTCATTAAAGAAATTAACAACTGCAATGATATCGTTTTTGCTTACCACTAGATTCCCTTTGTGTACGCATGCTGCGCCTGAGCCCTGGATAACGCTGTCCAGCACCTGCACATCACTGCTGGGGGAGTTGGAGCAGTTCCTCCGGCCCTGGCGGATCTCCTCCTCGATGTCCGAGAACCGAAAGACACAGAGTGCAGACGTTCTGTCTGATTTTGTAAACACTCCAAACAGGTACGACACCAGACCACCTCTGTTCCCGGAGTGGATCTCCGCGGGGTGAACAGATACCAGACGATTGTAAATGTTCCCGTTATAGCCACACTGAAGCGGCATTTGGATAAAAGACTCCGTGAGCTTTCGGCTCTCCGAAGTGGATTTTCGGGTGCTCTCTGTGTCAAGGCATATTCTGGCTAGGATGCTGTTGGGCTGGCTGTCCTTGTGGCCCATATTCGCGTCATTGTTAATAGCGATATAAGAGTAGGTCTTCTGAATAAAGGCATGAACGAAGTTAAGTTTATTTTTCTGTTTTGCCTCCTGTTTGATCTTAAAGACGTTATCCTCTGACGGGTTGATGTCATATGTGAACAGCTTAGATAATTCATTGATATTCAGGGAACGAATCGCGATTTCGGGTGTATTCTCGAAGCGCAGGTCCTCCTTGCTGTGGTTCTTTGGGAAAAACGGGGTCCCGGCGCCGGTGTAAGTAGCCCCGACAAGAAGCCGAGTGTTCCCCCCGTGGGTTCTGAATATGAGCCCGACCGTGGAGGCCTTAGGGTCGTTGGCAGCGATGTTTAGCATGCTAGGGAACACAGTCTTCTCGCCCTGGGGGGGAAACTCCACGGCTATCTGAGAGATGTTCTCCATTTTCCTGAGCTCACAGAAACCCTGGTACACCGAACCGCACACCACCAGTACCCCCTGTTCCCGATCTAGTTCGAGTAGCTTGTTGAAGTTGTCTGTGAGGGATTTGGGGTGCTCGCAGGGCGCCTGGGGCAGCTGGGGCGCATGGCACAACAGGTTGTCCTCCACCGGCCCAGTTCTCTTCTCCACTTCCACGCTCAGGGTCCCATTAAGCTGGTACACCGAGTTTACCGTAGCCAGGTAGATTGTTCTACTCACCTCATCCACCACAAAGTTATTGGTCTGGTTTGGAGAGGCGAATGCCTGCTGGATATGTAGCGCGCTGGCAAGGCAGGGGATGTGTTGGGCATTCCATGGAGATTCCAGCACCAGAACTCCGAGAATCAGAACAGCTATCTTCTCCGAAGAAGGCATTTTTCCTTCTGGCCAGTTTCCGCGTGTTCTGTGCCGAGGGGTGCATTGAGTTGCAAAATAATGTTGTGTTTGTTCCTCCTGCGACAATCCGAGAGGAAAGGCTGTTTCCTGCTCAACGCCTAAACGCGGAGTGACGTGATAAGAGTCGTGCTTCCTTTCCTCCGCGCAGCTCCTAGCACAGGAGTTGAGAGCGCAGAGCTTTTGCTTGTGCGGCCGTTTTTCTGCCTATAGCACTCCACCCTGCAGCACAGCGCCCAGAGGCTGTAATCCTCACAAATCCCAATAGATTTTTTTTCAGTCTTAAACGCGTTCAATTTCTTTTGTGTTCAGTCTAAGTTTATTAGAGTGACCAGGGTATACTAATTGTAGACATTTTTGCGTCATAAATACACACCAAGGCAGAACAATTATGTATTTACTACTAGCTTTCTATAAAACTATAACTCCAAAAATGATCCAAACTAAATAACCCGATGAATACTTAGAGTAATAGTAATTAGAGAAGAAAATATAGTCTTAAAACCTACAACAGACTATTTTAAATTGACCAATTCATGTATTATCCTAAATATAAGTGGTTCCGCTTCTCGTAAGGTTAATGACGGGTGCAACTCTCACCTCCGGCGGCCAATAGTCCCTTGGTCCTCAAATTAGTTTTGCAGATACGCAGGGAGCTCCGTCTGTTCAGCGCGCATACGGTGGGGTAAGCACCGTGAAAGTGCTTCCAGATGGGCATTGCTACTCACCTTTCCGGTTTTTGACATTCACATCTATTTAGCTTTTGGGCTATGCGCATCATAAATATTCAAACGCATCACACGTGCACTTTTAAAAAAGAATGCTTAAACGTTTAGTGCTTCGTTCATGGCAACGCAACGAGAAAACAACGTACACTTGAAGTGCGCAATTTTGGATCCGTTTCTACGTCTCAATCTCTACGAAACATAAAGTATGCTATATGCAATAACACTACCCCAAGTAGCCTACTCAAAACCACAGACCTGTAGGAAACAGAAATATCTCTGAAATAAATGATGAACAAACCAATCTCATGGCCATCGCTGTATTCTATTGTCAGATTATACTAATGTATTATATTTTCAGATTCTAGTACTGTATTCTGTTCTTTGGCGGTCGTATGGGAGCATTCGTGTCCAACTCTTGTCCGTGCGCGCGTCCCATCACCACTTTGCGCAGTTATTTGCGCAGATAAGAACCGCCGGCCTCTACGCATGTTTACGTTGGCCCTAAACTGAGCGCATGTAATCGGACAGTGTGAAGGAAGAGGAAGTCTGATAAGGAACCATCTGACGACTGATCGCTTGAAGTAGTCTCCACCACACGCACACCTAATGCCCCGTGTCTCCATATTTCTGAGAGTTCGGTGGAGAGAGAGGGAAGAGCCAGGCACGGAGGTCACGACTGTCAAGGAACAGATGTCACTGAAAAGGTGTGACGAAGTGCAGCACTCGGGTTACGCTCGATTATTCGTGACACTTAATGGAGGCGTGTGTCCATTGAGGGATAGACCCATTTGCCAAAGTCATGGGTCACGTAATATTTGCAATGGGGCATTGACATAAAATGGTTGAATTTAAACACAACTGGTCTGCATGAGAGCATTTGAAAAAGAGAGTCTGCATTCCCCATACATGCCAGACAGCCTGAGTTTTCTCGGTGTAGTGAAAAGTGGGCGTCTGGCAGGACAGACAGCTACCACTCCCATCTCCGTGCAGCTCAGACTCCCGAGGATCGGCACTGCGTTCAGCCCATCCAACCTGTTTCCTACCAGATAAGAACCAACGCTGCCACGAGGCAAGCATCTCCAGCACTCCACAGCCTGTCCACCCCATCTGGACAAACAGTGTCACATGAACAGCAAACCAGGGATATGGGAAAAATGATACATTGTGACAACACACAAACACACTAAATTAAGGGAAATAACATGCGCATTCACAAACAATTACACACACAGATGCTATGCTGCTTTTCAAAATCCATGTTAAACATGGTATATCAAGGCAAAATGTAATGGTTTTTGGACAGGATAGACCACTAGTCAATGCCACATCAGGCCTTTGGAACTACAAACAGGAGAGTACTGCCATCTAAGGGCTTAGTGTATCACCTTCAATGGGCCTGATTCAGTCACTCTACAAGGCAACAGAAAATTAAATTCCCGTTCCTAGTGAGAGGCCTATTGGACTGCAACAATTTTAATAATCGATTCATCTATTGATTATTAAGTGTTTTATATAAAATTAAAATTAGTTTTCAGTGTTTAATTCATCCTTTTCCAATCCCTTCATTAAAACAACTGTAGGCAGTAGTTTTAGTAGTAGTAAGTAGTCGTAAGCAAATAACATTTTTCAAAAATGAAAGGTTTATCGTACCATTTTCAAGACAGTTGGAAAAGCATTCCTTTTTACTACTTGAAGCTCGTTGAGAGACATTTGACTGTTACTGTAAATGTCAATGCAAATTACAATGTATTGTATCAACCTTTCTATTCTTCAAAACGAAGATGGTTCCATACCTTGGACGTTTTTGGTCGTACACTACCAGCCTTTTGTCATCTTTGAAAATGTATTTCTTTCTCCTGCGTGTTTTGTTGTCCCAAATAATCGACGGTGACATTCGTTGTCAACAACCTTTAACTATCAACCTGATGGATTATTATCAATAAATGATTGCAGCCCATGCCATCAGTGCATTAAAAAAGTAAAAATCCAAATCCTACATATTTCAGTAAGAATTCTACCATTATAGCTGTTTATGTGATAGGAAAATGAGGGTTGTTGTAAGGAGTTATCAGCAATTGGATTGGATCAAATCGTCTTCAGACTGGGAGTTAAAGCAACTGACACATTTTCAGTTTTGCTTAAGCCACGTGTGTTCTAGTTCTGGCCCAACCACTGGTGTTTATCCTAAGGAACACATCAGGTTCTGAGTAAATCAGAGCATTTAGATTCACAAATATACAAATGGTTGAAACATAGCGTTTGACAGAGCAACTAGTTTGGGTAGCAGGGCAAATGGTCCATTGTCCTTTCAACAATTTTATCATGAAAAAACAAATAACAAATTAAAATGTAAAACAAACTGGTTAGTCCAAAATGGTGCTTCAATACCAAATTTCAAGTATCTCTGATCCAGACATAGCTTTAAGAATGTCTGTTGGCATATTGGATGAGCAATTCATCTGAAAAAAAGAAAAACACCTACACAATCTTCAATCAGACGCATGAGCTGGCCAATATGGCCATTTTTGTTTACTGGTCCAGCAAGAAAGCATGTCAGACATTCAGTCAGACAAACAGAATAAGCCAATGCCAGAAGTTAGTCAGGAATGCACTTTTATTATTTCACACTTAGAAAATTACATCAAAAGGCACTGGAGTGGTTTTAGCACACAACCCTTCGAACCCTCCCATGCTGCATCCGAGATCCTGGTAAACACCCATCAAAATCAGAAGTCAACTTAAGAGCCAATCATCAGGACACGTTCCGGATCCAAACAATGAAATGCATCTGCAGACTGACACAACACAGTCCACCGAGTTCAAATCATCATGAGATGAGTTCTTGGTTGTTATACATTGATCCCAACCTTGGGCCTAAAACCAGCCAGAGGAGATTATCCAGCTCCTAACACTTACAAACAATCCAGCTTCCGCTGTCAGATTGGACCTTAAAACGGTCTTCTTCATGCTAGGTCATTGAACGGATAAGTAAGAGGACAAGATGGATTAAGAGCCAAGCACGTTCAGCCACAATGAAAGACCGAGATTAGAAAACACACGTCAGTTCATTAGCTGCGTGCATCTCCGAGCAATTACCCAGAAGCAATCCCGTAACGGTGTCGCTTAGGAAACCTGGTTCCCCGTCAATTTGTCCTTCAAAAAGCCGCCTCTTCAGTCATGTCATGATCGTGACAGTCAGAGGAGTCGGCTCATACAGCCAATCCGGGGACCAGGTGAATATTCATCATCCACCTCAACCCCAAGCTGAGTGACATGACGCAGATGGTGGATCAATTCAAAGTGAGTGTCAAACTGTCGCTGTTATCATGCACAGTAGCAGAGGCTGTGAAGGGAAAAGGTTGGATTTGACATCGGCTTTGACCAAATGCTCTGCCCCACACTTCCCCTCAAGGCTACAACTTACTAGACCTTCTCTTTACATAAAACCGTCTCCCCATAAAGGAATAAAACCCTGTTTGTACAACAGGTGTAATGGAAAGGTTTGGCACATCGGGCAGGACGTCGGTGGTGGAGGGGTGACGACCGGCGGGGAATGGGACAGGAAGTGATTCCTCATTCAGGCAGTGCGTTGGAGGACAGTAGTGTAGCAGGGAAGACGGACATCCTTGCCGCGTAGAACCGGCTCTCCCTTTTCCATAAAGACATCGGCCAACACGATGGGTGAGCGCCAGCGAAGGCAGTATCGTGGCGATGAGACGTTTCCTGTTAAAGTGGCCTTAGTTGTGCCTGTGGCCTCTGGCAGCTCTGTGGTGAGCAATCCTAACCAACATTAATAATTTAATCAATTCATAAAGCGCTTTTAAATGAGTCTCAAAAAGCTAATTGTTAAAAATAACCTTAGTCTAGTCGCACAGAAAGTCCTATCTCAGGTCTCTCCTAATTAAAATCATGTATCCTGTCATGTATGAAAACTTTATAAAAGACATGAATCCTTGCTAGTAAAAATGGTACGGAAGCACGAGGATTCTCTTGGAGCGACACTCAAATGTCTGTCAAGTCTTTTGTGTCCGGGAAACAAAGAATTATTTGTAGAAAGCTTTTTCTCTCATCTCAGAATCCATTGCTGTGTGAAAAGTGCGAAGAAGGCATTCATTTACCTTTTGATTTTCTACCTATAACAGCCAGGTAAAGCCCTTGCGTTCTTAAAGGGCAGCCAATCAGAGCAGCATTTCTATATGGAGGGCCTGAGCCTCTGAGGTGATCATCCAATCAGTTTCCTGACAAGCTCCTTTTTGTGCAGAGGGAAAGGAGCTTAATGCTACACAGTAACGGAATGAAATAACGTAAAAAATAAAAAAAGAATAATATTAGAAATAATACCAACAACAATAAAATACTTGATTAACTCCTAGAAAAAAACAGTATGAAAAAACATCCTGTGAAAGAAATAAACACTTGTTATCCCCAAAAATGTAAACAAAAGTCTCTTCCTTCAAGTCACAACTGTGAGAGTTGGACATATTTGTTCTCCAGGTCCCGCCTTACAAAGCTCGACCGATAGGCTAATCGCTTAACGTCCTTCAAAAACAATCACTGCATCCCATTGGCAGCTTGGTTTCCTAACAGTGTGGACAGAGTTCCAGCACCACGCGCAGTCAGAGCAACACCACAGCAACCGCACGGTCATCTGGGTGAATGAAGAACGCGGTGCGTGTAGCCCGACAGCGCCTCCCAGTTCCTCCACAGGAAGGCAAAGAAGAGGAGGAGGAGGAGGGTGGAGAAAGAGCGAGAGCGCGTCTTCATCAGGGGCACCACGCAGTTGGCCACGGTGGAGACGAACACCAGGAGCACGGCCATGAGGGCCAGGAGGACGTTGATGAGCTTCCCCAGCAGGGTGCGAGCCGTGGCGTTCTCCAGGCCCTCCAGCTGGACCACCTGTTGCTGCTGCTGCTGAAGCTCCATCTTGGAGATGCGCGTCTGACAGGCCTCCACGGCTTCCTGTAGGACAGGAGCAGAAAAGAATGTTGCAGTCAGTGCCGTGACCACCGCAGACAACACGAAGAGCTCTAGCACCACCTACTGGCAGAAGAGGGAGGTGGCAGGTTGTGGACGAGGCATAATCACACACATGCTTGTTTTTCTAGAGAGCTCCTCAGAGAACGTTTTTGGGAACAATACATTCCAATTGAAAAAGTCTTAATCGCCTAACCATCACCTTAACCACCCCCCAAAAACGTAAATCTATTAATCCCAATCAAATTAAAGAGTCATTATGTGGGGGGGTGGATGCAAAAGTCACAGTTCGGTACGTACCTCAGATTTTAAGACATGGTTCAGCATGTACCTTAGATTATAAATCTTGGTTCAGTACATACCTCAGATAAGTCACAGGTATGTATGATTTCGGTACATCGGAAAAAGACATTCAACTAAACTTAAACAGCGGCTAATTGGCCATAATGTCCTGAATAAATGTAGGCACATCAAAGTACATAATTCTTTCTTAAGCAAAAACATGTCTAAGTGTTATTTAAAATGTCCTTCAATATTGCTGCAAAACACCAAAGAATCTCAATCTACTATTTCACATCTACTTAGTCTCCAAGATCCATTTCAGTGTTCAGAATTATTGTTCCACACACGAAAAAGTAAAGTGTGACTATATTAATTTGGACCATAACGTATACCGAACCAAGTGTCCTGTACCAAACGCTACGTTTAATGTTACACCAGCGTTACCATCACATTGTTTAAACACTGTAAACAAAGCTGGTACTAATAAAAGATGACAATGCAGATGATGTTATTTGGAAATGACTGTTCCTTGTTCCTCATTCCTCACAACTACAAGGCGTTCTGTTTCGCTTCGGATTAAATTAATCACCACAAGCGTCAGGCTTTCGTGAGTGTCTGTGTGAGAAACTGACCTGTATGTCTCTGGCTCTCTCCAGGGACTGGTATGCTATCTTTTCCTCCATGCTGGAGAGCTCCTGCTTAAGGTTGAGGATCTCATTCTGATGGAGCTCAGTTAGATCATTTAGCTGCTCCTCCAGACGCTCACACCTACACACACCAGGATAGACAACAGTTACTCTGACAGCTCACACACACACACACGCACGCACGCACAGTTTTCCTGGAATGTGCATGAAGCTTTCAGCTTTCAGGTCAAAAGACACCGAACTGGACTAAAGAGTATCTGTGAGCTGATTAACACTTGCTTACTCATCTGCAGGTGAGACTGACCAAGGGCAGCTCATCCCCAGCTAAACACACTCTCAGCAGCAGGATGAGCACAAAGAACAGGACAAGGGGATGGATATTTGTATTTCACACCGGAAAGCAACTGAACAGGCAAACATTTATAGAATGTAAATTGCAAGAAAATGTGGGCGTGCGTGTTTGTGTTCAGGTGAATCACACAGCAGCAATCGGATCTTGCGCTTCTCGCCTAACCTGTTTAAGAGTTACATTGGAATAAGATCCACAACTTTTGCCCTCTGGGGTGATTAGGTGTCGACGGTGGAATGAGGCCAAAACAGAAACGTTGCCAGGATGTTAACACCCATTCTCTCACTATAACCCCCACCGGACCTTCAATGAACACAGGAACAGGTAGCCAGTTTTACAGGCACACCCCAAAAGCGGGGCCCTGCCCAGGGATATGTCACCTGCCCAGGGCACTGGGATTTCATATTTGACCCAGAGGAAAGGGGGCCCCCTGGCCCTCCATCCTAACTTCCTGCAGCCTCCGGTCTCCCAGTCAGGGACTGACCATGCCAGGCAGCTAACCTTCAGCGGCCAGCCTGCCGTAGGATGCAGGCCAGGCTGGCCAGAGTGGAACCAGTGGGAGGAGCAGAAAGAGATGATGACTTGCCTGAGGCCAAGTTTGACATGTCGCTCAAATAGGCAATTGGCACATTCGGGCAGAGGTGCTTGGAAATTAAAAGTTGAGACAGTTGTTTAAGTCCAGCCTGTTTTTGAATGATTTCTTTCACTAACGTTGCCATTCTCCCTTCTCTTAACATTCATTAGTAGCAGACATAGTCAAAGCCAATCAGTGTCACAGTTCTGACACTCCTTGTTTGTAGCCGGAAAAACAAACATTGTGGCCAAATACGGACATTTTAGGGAGAAAAATATCTCCCTTTCCATTTCCTTCCTTCCTCACCTCTGTCCTCTCTTCTAGGAGTAATGCCGGTGGGTGGTTTTCAGGGTAAAATTTACACACACACACACACTTTTTCCTTCAAATGCAAAACTTGACTAACAGACGGCATACTGTTCCTAAACAAATCATTGGCTTGTGAGAGAGTGAAGCGCTTATTACTCAGTGTCAATGGACCTTTACATCTTAATACCCATTTAATGACTTTGTATAATAGTCTGTATTTTTTTTTAAAGAAAGGCTAAAAATACACCGGCACTGAACACATGTCCTAAAGCTACAGTGAAAAGAATAAATAACCAGTATTGTAAGTGTAACTCCAGCATAAGGCTGAGTATTAACGTTGATTAACGCAGGCCATCATATCTCGGTCATACAACACATCTGTGCTAAAGACTCGGACCAAGAGCTTCTTCTAGAGGGACTTTTCCTTGGCCACACACGGGACATTCAGGATTTCTGCCTCAAGTCAGCATTTTGAGTCAATACAACTGTTGTAAAGGGCCAAATTCATTGATTTTAGTCAAAGTGGATGGTTGGGGGGCATGAATGTAATCCCAACAACAGTAAAAATGTGCACAGCACAAACATGACCACAGTGAATAAAAGAAACTACTTCAAAACCTATTGTGGACATAATACCATTTTTTTTTTTTTTTTAAACCTTCCACAATAAAAATGATATCCATTACATATGTAATAAAGTAGTTCTCCCTGCCTGAATGGTAATGGGTGATCGTCATGGCTTCGGTCACTACAACAACCCTGCACACATCCATATAATAGGACAGAAGGCCTCATACATAAAGCGTGTCTCTCTGTGTGGGTGTTTTCTCTTTTTCCTTCCCTGGTCACCCTCTCCAGGCCCCACAACGACCCAGCCCGTCTTCGTACCTGAAGCGCTCCTCCTGCAAGGCCTGCATGATGACCGTGTAGTCCCTCTGATAGTCCCCCTTCAGCCCCTCCATGCTCTCCTCCAACCTCCCCTGGCCCTCCCTCAGCTCCTGCACCTCCTGCAGCAGCATGTCCAGACTGGAGCTCTGACTCCTCTCCAGGGTGTTCCCCTTGGAGCTTGGCGGGCCCCCAGGGGCCCCCGAGGTGCTGTTGGCCCCCGCCGAACCAGACGTGGCGCTGGAGCAGTCGTCCTCGCTGCCGAACTTGGGGCTGGACTGCGATAAGTACCCGGCGCCGCCCAGAAACCTCCCCCCGGCGGCCGTGACTCCTTCCTCGCCTCCTGACGGGTCATCCAGGGAGTCCTTCAGCCCGGGGAGGTTGTCGGCGCTGCCGAACTTGTTGCGAAGCAGCGAGGCGATCTCCCGGGGCTTGGAGACGACCCCCGCCGCAGCAGAGTGTGTGGCCTGGGAGAAGCTGGAGAGGCCTCCTTTGACGCTGTCCACCACGCCTTCGCTGAAGCCGGTGACCTTCGCCCCGACGTCCTTCAGGCCCTGCTGCATGTCCCGGAGCACGTCCTTGGGATGCCGGGGAATGCCGTTGTGCTCCACCTCCCTCAGCTTGCGGTGGTAGTGCTCCAGCTTCCTCTGCAGCTGGTGGATGCTCTGGGCCGACTTCTGGTTCTTCTTCTCGAACACCTGCGACAATATAACATGACATCATGTATTTATGTCACCGAGTGATATGCGTGTACGACAACATAACCATCAAGAGTCACAGCAAACCCATGTAAGCGACAGACGGCCGCCAAAACTCATTAAGTGAAGTCGCTTGAGGCAAAAACGCTA
The DNA here is from genome assembly GCA_016801125.1 of Novumbra hubbsi. Lineage (NCBI taxonomy): Eukaryota > Metazoa > Chordata > Actinopteri > Esociformes > Umbridae > Novumbra > Novumbra hubbsi. The sequence continues at coordinate 4,981 of JACXGK010003492.1, read as the reverse complement.
AACTGGCCTGACAGGAAAATGCAAATAAATCTCAGAACCCTTCCAACGAGTTTCGACTGACCTGAAAAGAAAAGCTAATCTGATGGGAAGTGTGAAAAACCCCCACCCACCCTGGATTGATCGGTGCCAGAACCCTGGGTACACCCAGTTGATTCATATTACAGCGTCGTCATATAACCCTCCATTTAGCAGCGACTGGGGTCCTGTCCGATGCCCAACCAATCCACGGTTGTCCCGAGACATCTGCAGGAAGTGCCACGGGGAAGCCACGGCCACCTGCCTGATGCCCAGCCAAACCATGGGGAAACCCACGCCCCCCGGTCTGATGCCCAGCCAATCCACGGGGAAGCCACGCCCACCTGTTTGATGCGGGCGCTCTGCTGCCTGTCTGCGTTGTTGGCCAGCTTGAGGTACTCCGCCACGTTCTCGTCCCGGGACGTCTGCTCGATCTTGATCTGCTCCGTGAGCTTGAGGATCTTCTGCTGTAGCTGGGCGATGGCCTGCTTGGTGCGCTGGGGGTCCGGAGCGCCATCGTCGTCCGCGGGGAGCGGCCCGTCGGGCACACCCGTCACCGCCTGGGAGGGCTGAGCCAAGCCGCTCACCTCCAACCGCTCAATCTGGAGGGGCGGGGGTAAGATTTAAATTGCCTGTCTCGGGGAAAAGAGCGAAACCACTTCTGCATTCCGTCTCTGCCAAAGGACTGAATACGTCCGTCAGCCAGGAAGACCACAGCGGGTCAGCTTTTTTGGAAGAGTATGATACATGATTTTGATTTCTACACTGTGGGCCGCACGAAAGGAAAGCAGAAAATAGGAAGCTGCGGAGAAATAAGCCATTTCCTTCTATATAGCAAGAGACAAGTGTGTATGTAGCATGGCATGTAGACGGAATCATAGAGGAAATCCCAAAATGTCTGCTCACCAAACCAAAAGGTTAATTGCAAGTGGTGGTTGATAACATCATTAAACCTAATCATTTAAGTGTGCCTGATGCAATATAGGTCAGGACACCATGTTTGACAGGATGGCGGATTTGTGATTACAGCGCTGACGTCGTTTCAGAGATTAGGCCTACCTGTCTATGGCAACCTTTGCTTGGACATTGACCTGATTCTGGTCAACAAGCATCAGAGTAAAGGACACATACGGTCTAAATTGCAAGAGCAGTCCACATTTTGATATTACAAGGGTGAAAATCTATGTATTCATTGAATAGAAGGGCAGCTTTAAGAGAAAAAGGAGCCAAGTCAGCATTATGAATGCTACATGTTGACTGGAAAACCTGGCCTGAACCCTACAACTTATATGAAAATGATACTCCATTATTTCCCCTCCAATTCACTATTATGGCCTTTAGGTTTAGGAAAAGTGTTACAATGCACTCACAATCACACTGATCACTAGGAAGTATTCACTCGCACATATGTGATTGGACGAGAGTGCAATCTCCATCCAACAACTATAATCTGCAAGTAGCTAGAGCGTGATGAGAAAAGGTAACCCTGTCAGACATTATTTAGTAACAGAACTATTGTCAAATCTAAATTGTCTACAGTAAGAATATGGAGTAATTAATAACACACCTGTAATACCTGAATGAGAGTAGATAATTGGATAAAAGAAACATGTATTCTATTATTATATTCCATTTACAGTCTTACACATTTTTTTTCTTTTCGAAGCCCATTCCATATGTAATACAATAAATCAAATAAATAGTCTTTTAGCAGTCTTATCCTGAGCGATTTAAGCATTAACGTTTAACTGGTATTGCCGCAAAACTGTCTGAATCCTTGAATTTCATTAACACTTTCTTTCAACCAATAACAATCTTCTTTGAACTTTACGTTTAAATTCACGTGCACTTTTATTTACATGTAAATGAACTAACCAGGCTTTCAATAAACCCTTGGGCATTCCCGGCACGGAGGACCAGCAGCGGCATAGCCCCCCACCGAATGGCAAAGAGGGATGGGGAGAGCCGATCGGGAAGAAATATACTTGACTCCGGATTATTTTCTGTCAATGCCTATTTTGTGACACCTGTTAAAACCACAAAATGGCGGTGGTTAATTAATCTGTCAGTCAAACAACAAGAACTTTTAAGACAAAGTTGGGAAATCGCCTACAAACCGGACCTGCCGGCAGGCAGCTACTGTACCATGTCAGGTGAAACATTAAAATCACGCGATTAAAAACCAAAGCGTTCGACAACCGAGACAACACCCGTAATGAATGTATATCCAGTCTATTGAAACCATTATGGTGTAAACAAGACCTCGAAGAGCATCATAAACATCGTTGAACAAAACATATTTGACAGAAAACGCAAGGCAGCGAAAACAAACATCTCCCACCTTGCCATTCTTCAATCGTAGTACTTGTTCCCAGTGCATTTTGCCTTATTCCCTTCATCAACTTTCATCTGACCAGTGACATCATCATTAACATCACTGGATAACCCTGTTCGAAGTTTCGTCCTTTGCGGACTCCTAACACTAACTTCTCGTCAAAGGGTAAGATACCTGAAACAGGCTCTGCGACTCTTTCCGACGCTCCTCCTCTCTCCTCCCAACTCTCCTCCTCCATCGCGCGATAAAGGTGACATCATACTCTGACTCGCAAACCGGTCTCGATTCAAGTGCATAAGGTGTTAACATTTCAATCAAGCTTAGGCTGTCTGATCGTAAAAAACTACATTTCAAACCGTTCGCAATCTGTAGGCACACCATAATATAATGGTTTTGATATCAGTAAAATCGGTTTTGGTCAAATGTTTACTAAATCTCAAAACACGACACAATCAAATAGGTTCAAAAACGTGTGTTGTGTTGGGGGGGGGGGGGGGCAAGATTAAAACAGAATAGTATACTGCGATAACAATGTTTGACCTTCACACGTACTATTTATAGGACCAGCACCTCTAGAGATAAACATATTTATATAAACAGCTCCTTAATCTGGGTGTAATCTTTTGCATTCAGCAAACGGTTTGAGATAAGACAGTCATTCATTTCAGGAGGAGAAACTGATTAACAAGAGTGCGGAAAGCAGAACAATACAGAAATGACTGGGTGTATAAATTAGATCGTATCAAATGTCTGCCTTTCCAGCCGTTACTAAAGAGAGCCCAACTAAACCAAATTTAGCTCAACTAGTCCGGTATCTGCTGAAATGCATGCGCTCGCGCGCACACGCACACACACAATTTAAAAATACACTGGGAGAGCGACGTTGATACCCATCATGTTGAACCGGCACATTGAGACCCCATGAGCATGTCGGCATTGACAGGTGGACGCTGACGTGAATCGCCAGTGCCGGGAATTGAGAAGGATAATTGCGATTAACCGTGCGATGAGTAAGCCTACTTCAATGCCGCTAGAACGAAGCTTGCTTTCCACTTTTAAAATCTAGATGCGAACGTATGTTGTTGTTTTAAAATATGGACAACTCTAAAGTGTTGCTTGACTTCCCAACGTATTATACGCTACACGATTATTAGAATGAGAAATCACTAGCATGCTAAACCAGGAAATTGTTTCTATTTCAGTTGTGTTGTTACATTAAAACACCAGGGATTCATGTAACATGGGGCTCAATTACTCCCATTTTGAAAAACCTCTAGTCCGAATGCTCAGATAGTCCCCACTCCAGAAAAAAATAATTGTCCTAATAACATACAATAACTTATAGCGAAGCTACCTCTCTCATTATAAGTAATCGTATGTTATTATGACAATTATTATTTTCTGTCCAGGCTAATCCATAATCCTAGACTGTGGAATAAACTGCACATTTTTATTAGATAATCTTCCACCACTGACATATTTCAATCGCATCTTAAAATATATATTTATTCTGTAACGGCGTCTTGGGGCTTGGCTGTACCAGCGTCTTAGCACCATATCATATACAAAAGCCAGTTCCAGAGAAGGTTATCTATGCAAAGCAAAAATACTTTCAAAATGATTGTGCCAATTTGTATTCTGTGCAGTAAGCATGTATTCCTTAGAAGAGATATAAAATTACATTCAAAACCCTTTTAAAATGCTCACATCTTACGGGGGTGTATTCTCCACTCTGACACAAAAACAGCTGCCCGTGTATGACATCATGGCACGAGAAGAAAACAAGCCTGTTTTTTTTTTTATTGATATCTGAAGTGAAAAGTCCCTACTGAGAAGAAATGTTACCAGAGAATGAGCAAAGAAGGGTGTGTCTTTTCGAGCAGTCAAGGCATGGACTCATTGGACTGGTAGCACAGATCCACCTGTTGTCAGGGGCTGCCTACCAGCCAGTCTGGGTGATAACTTCCCCAGCAACCTCTCTTCTTGCTTTTCCTTCTTTCATTCATACAGTAACTGCCAAAAATGAATTTCGAAAAATACTCACAAGATCTGATCTGGGGAGAATCCATAATCCAATATTCATATCCATAATGACGGTATGTCCAAATAAATCCAACACCCAGTATGAACTCTATTAAGTCTACATCATATCACCCGTGCTTTTCTCCAGCCACTCCACTTATGTTAGCCATCTGGAACATGGTCACAAGGCCCAGACACTGTATTTCTTAAATTGGTCCCTCTGGATCTTGTAGACCCAATATGCATCTGCATTGCTAGGACATGGCTTTAATTTGAGTGATATCGCAGATATGTTGTCACGGCTTACCTTTGGCCTGGGAAACAGCCCACTAAAACAACTATCTGACAGAGATTAAGGAGGGAGGCCTGGGGATGGCTGAGTCAGCGGAGTGTGGCGAACTTGAGTGAACCAATATTTAAACTGCACAGAGATACAAGGAAGAACGCAGAGATACTCTGAGACTGGCACAGGAGTAATCTATTAATCCCCATAAACCTGGTCGGAAGTTCACATTAACCAAGAATATGCATGTGTCCAGGTACAATGGAAGAATTACAAATGCTCTTAAACACACACCCCCCCCCCCCCCCCCCCCCCCCCCCCCCCCC
>JACXGK010003491.1:0-44820 GCA_016801125.1 Novumbra hubbsi | reverse complement strand
GCCCCATGACCTAGCCCCAGCACCTGAGCCTAGCCCCAGCACCTAGCCCCAGCACCTGACCCTAGCCCCAGCACCTAGCCCCAGCACCTGAGCCTAGCCCCAGCACCAAGCCCCATGACCTAGCCCCAGCACCTGAGCCTAGCCCCAGCACCTGAGCCAGGCACCCCACTGCACAGTGATCCCCATAACAATCAGGTTTTCTGAATAACAACCAAACAATCACTATTTGTTTTGGTGTTTGGTTCTGGGTCCACGTCTTAACCACTTAACCCTAAAACCCAACCCCCATACACGCCCCCTCCTAGCTCCAAACTCCAGGTCCTTTAACCAGACGGCCGCGTGGCACCTTCAGCTCAGCAACAGCGCCTCGCTTGGCTTTGTCGAGGTCCGCGAGGAGGCTCTTCTGCTCCTTGACCATGGATGTGAGCTCCTGCACCAGACTGGCGGCCCTCCTCTCCCTCTGTTGGGTCTGTGACAGGGCGGTGTTCACCTGAGACAGCTCTGCACTCAGCTGCTGAAAGCTCCGCTGCACCTACATTCGAACGCGGGCAGAAAGGTCAGTAAGAGCATACTGATCAAATCCAGATCCAAGCGTTTAAATGCACAGAGCCACTGTGATGTAAAGTCAATGTGATTTCTTCAACCTCATTAAGCAGAATGTCCTAATTAAAGAGTTCATTCAGCGATGTAGGGAACGTTCGATACCTAATGAAGACAGACGCACCAACATTATGAGAACACACACACACACACTCTGAACTGATGAAAGGTGAGCAGGGTGTTTATGAAAAGGAGAAATGAATGAATTGGGCTGTTGTCCGGCTGTCCCCGGGCCAGACCTCAGTGAAGCGGGCAGCCTCAATGGTGAGGGCCATGCGGAACTCCTCCTCCAGGCCGCTGTACTGCTTGGCGGCCTGGCACAGTCGCTCCTCCAGTTGGGTTCTGCTCTGGACGTGCCTCTGCTCCACCCCGGCCACCTCCCTAGCCACCGCCTCCCGGAACTCTGCCCCGCCCGGTTCAAGCCGACCCTCCATCTCCTTGCTGTGGACCGGGGCGAAGCGGTCAAACGCTCACTGGCTGACCGACATCTGGGTCACGTTTAGCATGTTTTAAAACTCAGTGTAACGATAACTAACTCTGTAAAGGAATAACACATTTTGTTGTGCCCTTGTGATGGTTTTGGCCTCGCGCCTCTGGTGTAGAAAAGGGTAATGTAGTCTACTGGTGAATAGGTCTGGCCTCAAGCCTCTGGTGTAGAAAAGGGTAATGTAGTCTACAGGTGATTTTTTTTGCCTCGTGCCTCTGGTGTATAAGAGGGTAATCTAGTCTACTGGTGAATTGTTTAGGCCTTGTGCCTCTGGTGTATAAAAGGGTTATGTAGTCTAACGGTGAATTGTTTTGGCCTTGTGCCTCCAGTGTAAAAAAGGGTAATGTAGTCTACCGGTGAACTTGTTCCCTGGAGGCCAGCAGTTCGTGGAGCTGCCTTAGCTTGTCTTTATGCTGCCTCAGCGAGGACCTCTGGATGTCCAGTTCTCTCATCAGGGCGCAAACTTTGTTCTCCAGCTCCTGGCTCCTCTTCATCTGAAAGGTCATGAAAAGTCAAACATTGCCTTCTCGCCTGTCAGCGCCACATAGCAAACTGGCCAACAAAGACCTTTGGAAACAAAGGGTTGTCCCCCCCCATCTGGATAGAGTATGTCCAGCCTACATAACTACAACACAACACACTCTCGGGGCTCGACCAGGAAATCGGGAGTTAGGTGCAGCCAAGCTCTACAGGGGCTAGGAAGTATTCGTTCGCGTTGGTAACGGAGCAGCGGTGTCTGGCCCCCCCGAGGGGCAGGGAGGTCATGGGGTTTGGGTGCACCTCCTCGGCCTGTTGACGGGCCCTGAGGGTCTCACTGCGGGTACTGCTCTCCTCCAGGCTGTGCAGAGCCCCCCTGTGCTGCTCCTCCCGCCGCAGGGCCTCCTCCTGCTGCAGCGCGGCACTCTGACACCTCCCCTGCAGCTCCTCCACGCGGGCCTGCAGACTGGAGCGCTCGGAACGCTCCTTCAGCAGCAGCTCCTTCAGCCTGCGAGGAGGAGGCGGGCGGTGTGAGGCAGAATGTGGAAAGACTGAACGATTAATCGTTCCTGTAGTGGTCAAAATATACAAGAGTGAGTACGCGCGTGTGGGCGCGTGTGTGTGTGTGTGTGAGTGAGTGTGTGTGTGTGTCTCTGACCGGTCGGTCGTGTGCAAGGCCAGGCTCTGCAGGTCTTTCTCCTGGCTGGCCTGGGTCTGCAGGGTCTTCATCTGCTCTGTCAGACTCCTCACAGCCTGCTCCGCCTTCCACCTCCTCTCCCTCTCCTGGTCCCGCTCCTCCACGATAGCCTGGCGGTCACATTTGTGAATACACAAGCGCACACGAACGCACACAGACACGGGGCAACGTAACACACACGCACAGGGACACACACGTATGCTGACACAGTGTAGGTTCTATGACCTGTACCCGGTAGGTCAGCTCCTCCTCCGCCGGTTGTTTGGTGCTGCTGACCATCTTCCTCCCAGGTCCCGCGGGGTCAGAGGTCTTCCTCCCAGGTCCCGCGGGGTCAGAGGTCTTCCTCCCAGGTCCTCCCAGACACACCCTCCCCGGGCGCCTCTCACCATCGCTGTGGATAGAAGGTACCGGGTCTGTGTCACCTGTCTGCCTGTCACCAGTCACCTGTCTGCCTGTCACCAGTCACCTGTCTGTCTGTCACCTGTCTGCCTGTCACCAGTCACCTGTCTGCCTGTCACCAGTCACCTGTCTGCCTGTCACCAGTCACCTGTCTGTCTGTCACCTGTCTGCCTGTCACCAGTCACCTGTCTGTCACCTGTCTGCCTGTCACCAGTCACCTGTCTGTCTGTCACCTGTCTGCCTGTCACCAGTCACCTGTCTGTCTGTCACCTGTCTGCCTGTCACCAGTCACCTGTCTGGCTGTCTGGTCTTTGCAGGCTGCTTTTGGTTGATGGTCCTCCTCACTGCAGAACTCCTGCTGCTCTTGGACTGGGTCGGGATCCGGGAACGTCGCTGGTTCTCCTTCATGCTGTCACACTCACTCTCTGACGTGTTGTCTATGTCCCTCTTGGGCCTCCGTACCTCAGGCTTCACGGAGGGGGCCGGGCTGCTGGAGACCTCGCCTGCAGGGGTCTAGCGACGGGGGCCAGAGCGTTGTCAGTGATGTGGGCGGACAAACAACATCAACTAGCGTAGGGAAGTATGTAGCAATAAATGTGTGATCACTTGATGATGTGTGCAACATATCGGTCTGTTTCTGGTCCAATCGGGACGTAACACTGTCGGTTAATAGGGAGTCACAATGCAACAGAACCAGTGATTGGCTTTCCACCTGCTGGAACAGCCGGGACACCTGGTGCTCCAGGGTCTGGATGCGGTGTTCGTTGTCCACCGTGGCCTGGCCTGGCTGGGTCTGTGGCGCCTGGGTGGACCGGGCCGGGTCGGGGGCTTCCACTGGGCCTCCGGACCGCTGGCGGAACCGGTTCAGCACCACGTCGATGCGTGGAGTAGCGACCGGTGGGCCTTCCCCTCTGGCCTGAGGGAACACTACAAGTTCTATGGTGGTCTCACAATAAACCATCCCCGGTTTATAGACCATTTCAGAAGTCTTCATGAACACTACTAAAACCCTCTCAAAGTATTTTTATAAATCGAGATCACAGACATTATAACATTCCCCTGTCGCCCATAATAAAGCAGGTCGTTATGGACGTAACCAGTTCGCTGGCGCTGACGTCCGAGGAGAGCAGGAAGTCCAGGTAGTCCTCCAGGCCAGGGACGTCCATGGGACTGTCCTCCCCCAGAGGGGCAGGGTTCCCCAGCCGGTCCACCCCATCCAGCCTAGAGACCTGGGGTAAGGACTGGAGCACCATGTCCCTGTAACCTAAAGCAGGAAACACACAAACAGGAGTAAGTTGGGGTAAAACAGGGTACATTTTATAACAAACTAATGTTATAGATAATTTCCCTGGAATAATATTCACTTGGATTATAGGTTAACCTGTCACAGCATAGCAACAGCATTCATGTTCCACACACCTGGCAACGTGCAGATTGGATTTCCCTTTCCATCCAAGCTTAGGGTGACATCACTCAGACTCTGCAGTCCCAGCAAGCATTGCAGCAGCTGGTTGATGCTGTCCAAGCGGTTGCTATGGAGATGGAGGTGTCTCAGTTTGTACTCACCCCCGTGGACATACAGCAGGCCTGTGGACGTGGACCAAAAGGTAGCGAGCGTTGACTAAAGAGGAACAACTGCCCCTTTAAACACTGTTCTTAAGAACTGACCTCTCCTGATCTAAAATGGACCTAGCTCTCTCTCTGACATAGAACCACCAATCACTGCAGCGGGTTATTTGAGTGATTGGTTAATTAATGGGCTAGAGCCGTTTGTCACTCTTATCCTGAACAAAAATATTAACGCAGCAAATGTCAATTTCTACATTTAACTCTGCCACAGTTCACATAACTGTTCAGAGTATTTTGGTGGGACTTTATACAGATGATTGTGGGACTTTTGTTCTCTTTCTAACATTTTACACCATGAACAGACCCTTTCCTAGTTACTACTGTACTGTTGTGAAGAGTAGGACATACTACGTATTTATAAACAGACACACACCTGTGAGGTCACTTATCTGATTATACGACAGGTTTAATCGTGTCAGGTTGACAAGCCCATTCAGTCCTGAAAATTGGAAAAATTACATGTAACACAACCGGGTGGTTCAAATATGAATAGCACAATGAAGTACATTACTTGAACATTACTTTTCGGTGTTTAAGCAGGGCTGACCTTCGACCCTGGTGATGAAGTTGCACGACAAGTTCAGGGTTCTCAGCGACTGTAAAGTGCCGAGTCCCTCAATCCGACAGATGTGGTTGGACGACAGATCTAGGTGTCGAAGATGCCAGGCGTTGGTCAAGCCCTCGACTTTCCGTATCCGGTTACAATGCAGATTCAGGGACGTGACACTGGCGTTCAAAGGGATCTCCAGCAAACTAATGTTCAAAAGGTGACAAGTTGAGCATTCGACGAAGGATATACATTTAGAGACCCCGTCCATTGAGTTTAATACTGATGTACCAGGTAATGATTTGACAAGACGAACGCGATCATTACCTCGCTATGTTTTTATCTATCAGACACAACTCTCCATCCGCCATCACCTAGGACAGTAAAATAGTTAGTGGCATACATTAGATGCACGATTGATTATTCAACAGCACCATCCTTCGGCTGACTATAAAAAGTGGCCACGCCAAGATGTTTATATGGCATAATGTGACTTTATAACTAACTGCACTAAGGCTACAATCTAAGTTACTTAGTTAATGTAATGCACCATATTTTGAAGGTTACAGTACGGTACTTTTCTTTCTCGCGTACTGAGTGAGTACGGTTAAGCAGACACCGACGAGCTACCACACTGACTAATAAAGTTTTCCAGATAACATAACAACGACAACTTTCCAAAATCTGCGTCAGAATGTTGAAGAAATTACAAAAAATACTTCTAGACGTCTATCACTTTAACGTTAGCCACTGCTGCAGCTACATGTTATATTAGCGTAAAAAACAAACCTCCCTCGACTGACGACAAGGCCAACGCTGAGACGAAACATAACTAGATGTTGAGGAAACGCTAACCTAAAAACAACCTCCCGCACGGTGTGAATCGAAGTAGTTCAACATCTGTTTTGTTGTTGTTGTTGCCGTTTGCCGCCGCTACAATTGAACTGGCGGCTTCTCGGTTTACGATTTCCGCTCCATTCATTGCTTGCATTACTTAAGAAGGACAGCAGATGTCGGGAAACCCACAGACGATCCCTTTGATTTGATTTTTCTACTATTAAAAACATTCCCGGCAGATCTCAAATGACATGTGTTAGTGTAACGGCCTACTTGTGTGTTTTCATGCACTGAGCAGTTGAGTAATTCATAATATTCTCTACACAGATATTCTTTACTCTATTATAAAAATGTCTTGATGTCGATTTCCTGAAACGGTACATATCACTGTCCCGTAGCAAAGGTATTTATTGTTGTTGCAGCATTGAGTTTATTCTGCAATTATTAAAAAGTTGCCAAAAGGCAGTTTGTTTAAATAACCTTTTAAAAACATAGTGATGAGAAATACTAACATTGCATTATACCCTATAAACATATCCCACGAATAACATGTTTTATGAGTTGTTGGTTATTCACAAAAATGATAAGACACCAACAAAGAAAAGGGCCAGACACAACATTTATTTTAGTACTTTTAGTTGTGTCCCTGGAGATAACCTCTCTGAGATGTCTGCTGATCAAGGGAGGGGCAGTTGACCGCGACTCCCCGGTAAGACGCTCTTCATTATGCAGCTGTAGCATTGTTGAAGGATATAGCGTCTAAAGACGAAGCTCAGCAACCTCTTAAGATGGCAGCGAGGCTCTGTTATGTACTCCTCACAGCTGCCCGGGTTTGTACGGAACATTTTTGATTTGTTGGTGATATGGGAAGTCGAATCTCTCGACACCTAGTCGTGTTGCCACTCAGCTTGAATGGTTTGCCGGATTTTGCCATCTCCCCTGCAGAAAAAACGTAAATACAGTATATTGTAGACAGGAACGCAGAATTGTTTCAGATATTCCGAATAATCCTTTCAACGAGGATTTGTGTGGATCTTAATCAGTGTTCGTGGTGGGCAGCGTTCAGATCTGCTGGTTGGGGCTGGGTAATGTTATCATACCAAGTTTGTTTCACGTGTATTTACCAATGGCTGTTATTGTAAAAAAAGAAAAACAAAATTATAGAAAACAGAAAGTGAAAGGGATTTTATGAACTTTCTTAACTGCCCTTAAATTCCCTCAAGCAAAACAAGACACCAAAATCAGTTAGCAATATCATTTAATCCATCCCAATCAGCATAGAATCACTGTTGTACATAAGTTATTTTTTTTCCTTTTCTTAATTTCACAGGTACATTTTTCTCCCTTCAAACTTCCAGTTTGACCTCCCTCTCGTATCAAACAAAAAAGCAGATTGTATTATACAAAAATGCAAACCAATTTTCACACAGTGAATTCTCTTACAAAGTCATAAAATGGCGTAATAATGGCTACATCCACATTGGAGGAAGATAATTCTAAACATTCCTTAATGGAGTATAATATACATATAAAAACGTTTTTTCTTGCTGAAACCAAACCTGTACCTTAATTTAAGAGATATCTTACACGGGAGTAATCATATAAAAGAAAGCCATTGAGTTTTCCCCAGGAGTTTAGAATTAAAATGTGAGCCACAAAACTACTGTAACAGAGTGCTGTGGTTCTTGGTTGTGTGAATTCAGTGGTGGGCAGCCGTTTCACTCGGAAACAAATGAAAGCAGGAGACTGATATTTACGTCGTTGCTTTTCCCACAGAAACCACATCTCTGTTAGTAGTCACTGGTGAAGAATTAGGGAAAAGTTCCCTCCAAAACGAGTTGAATCCACATATTGGACCACAAGTGGTTTAATGTGGATTTCAGATCAAATCCGATGGCGTCAATTGTGTTTATTCTGTAATGTGACTAAAGCAAAAATGACAGGAGCTGAATGTTCAGGAAATCCAACCGTGCCCAAATTTGTCATTGATTATGAATCAAGGCTTATCATTGGACCTGCACCACAGATTTGTGTTGGGTCGCTGTTCACTTTTGTGATCTGGAAACATTTTGGATGGAAACTCTCTTTAAGGCTCACAACAGAACTGTCCACACAGGTCATGACTTCTGAAACAATGACATAACCTGTGTGTATGATTGTAGTTTCCCTGCGAATAGACAACATAATGCTTTGCCTTTTGAGGCGTTGAACTACATCACAGTAAGACTTGGAAGTCAGTGATTTTTTTTTTTTTTTTTACTGCACAACGACACAAACAAAACCCAAAAAACTACAAAACCACCTGGGTCAGTGACATTTCCTGAGCGGAAACACAGGTTTTTTTCTAAATGTGACAAAGAGCACTTCCATGTCAGTGCCAAATGATTAGCCATGTGGTTACTCAATGAGTTGAAGAGATGCATTTTAAGTGTGCCAAATCAGTTGGCTTTAAATTCAGTTTGGCAGCTTCTAAATCACCTCATTCTGACTTGGCCACGGAGTATTTTTGGAAAATATGAAGCAAGCCTTTGACTAAATTAAAGGCTTACCCGGCTAACCTCTTCAAAGGAGAAAATCCCAGCACATTTCTAATATTTCCACACAGTCACCCAGTATAGCACACTTCATTTTGAAAAGTCAGTGTAAAGTTTCTAAGATACAACCTAGCACACACAAACATTTCTTTTTTTTGTTGTCGCAAATTTTCATCAATAAATGTGTCTTCATTTGGAAGCATATTTCAATAGAGAACGTATCTTTGTTTGAACACAAAAAGATTAAGTGAACACACGTCAGTGCCCACAGAAGTCCTTCAACTGGGAAAGGATAAAGTCTGTGTTGGCAACCAGAGGAAAGGGGAGAAAGAAAACATTTTGCTGATTCTAGAGAGATCATTTAATATAAATGCTGAGCGAATAGAATAAAGGGTGGCACATTAATAGTGCTTAGTATATTAATGTATGTATACATACTCATATGTATAGGTGAGTTGTGTACCTAAACAATAAAATGTAGCAACGAGCAGCGCGAGGCATGAAGTGTGTTTGGGAAAAAACAAAACCCCTAACAGATGCATCTACGCTTAACGTCAATACTTCACCACCCACCCTAAAGCCAGACAAATAGCAGAACTTGGTTTTCTTTTCTCCAAACGAAATGATGAACCCCTCCTATTGTCACTCGTATCCATAACCGTTTCACAAGTAGGACCGACCCCTTTGCATTTCACCGCCCACTCTTCTCGGTGGCCAATTGCTTACAAAGAAACACTAAGAGCTCCTTTCGCAATCAGCAGTAAACAATTTCATGACCACAACAATAATGATGATGATGATAATTCTAGACAGATTATATTGTGTAAAATATAATGAGAAACTTCCCTAAACATCTTCAAATTGAGGGTTTGGGATTAGAGGATATGTCAGTGGCCAGACTCCAGCCTTCCATCCACTATAGCCTGGACAGGACCTGGCTCTTACTTGTGCTAAAACAAACAAATAGTGTGTGTGTACACACACACTACACTATTATAATAGTGTTATTTCACAAAGGAAATGGGAGGGATTTTTAAAAGGCAGCTTGTAAAATGACTAAATGATTAAAAAAAAAAAAAAACGTCGCTGATCTTTGGACGCTGATCTGGACACGCAAACCCATAGAAAGGTTTTGGCCGAACACGGACACCACGTCATTGCTTCCCTGCCAATCGCAGACCAGTGTTCAGGTGGGCCACACCCCCTTAATCACAATTCACACATGCGAGAAAAATAAACACAAAGGGGACGCAACTTCATAGAAGTTAAGGAGAACCAATGATTAGACCCTCCCAACGGGAAGGCCTTTTGACTAACCAGGTGAGGAACCCAGAGGAAGACGAGCAACAAAAACCCATCACGCTGTGATTTCCTTCAGACTGGAAAAGGATTCCAGGTGTCTCGCACCATGGATAACGTCATTCCTGCCCTCCGACCATCGATTGCATCGCAGCCCGTCAGAAAACAAACGAGGCCCTACGCAGCAAGTCACATCACATCCCACAAGAAGCACATCGTAGGTTCCCTTATAGAAAACATGAAGAAAACTCATTATCAAAAAGACTCATTTTGCAATCTTTAAAACAGAATGCTGTGATTAATAATATACTGCTTTTCAAGTATGAAACAGACACGTGATGTATTCATAAAATGCACTAATAAAATCCTACTTCTCAAGACGGCATGTATTTTCATGTGACTTGAAGCGGCCCGATCCGGTCTGGTTCTGACGGCTGGCTGACACAGCGCGTTTGGTCTCCCCGGACTCCTCACCTGGTCAGTCCAGTTTTACGATTCCGAGGGTGGCAAACTCCTGAACGCCAGCTGGTCCAACACATAAATATCCAACTGAAATACCGCGCTTAATACAATTATATAATCGCACTTGAACAAACCTGTCCCGACACTAAACGTTAATGAATAATGCCTTGGTGACAGCTACAAGGAGTCTTAACTCACTTATAACACACTTAAATTCCGCCAATTACAGTGGACACAACTACGTCTGACAGGCCGTACGTGCAACATGCAACCAAAATAATGTTGTCCACAAAATTTAACTTTTCCATTTGACAGCCTCAAACTTGGTATTAGGTTGTCTTGTTCAGGGCCAAAAGCTTTGAGGGGGGGATGGGGGGGGGGGTGATGGAGTAACACCCTGCCATTGAATCGTTTATGCGCCTATGTTGGAACAGTTCTTTGAACAATCATCATCATCACTTTTTTGTTGCCCTATCCACTACGAGAGCCTTGTTTTGTAGTCCCAGTAAAAATCATAGAAAACAGAAATAAAGGTTATCAAATGCCCTGGTTTCCAGGCAATGAAAGTTGTAAAGAGAAAAAAAAAGCTCATTCACAGAACAAAAAGAAATGAAAATTAATATTACGGCAGATACTGCTCATCTTCTGTGTGTGTGTGTGTCTGTGTGTGTGTGCATGCTTTAGCCTTAAGTGTGCGCCTGTGTTCTAGGAGCAGGAATGGACCACGCCGTTCTTCTGCAGCTCGGAGGCCGCGGACCCGTCCTCAGAACACAGGCTGAGCGAAGACACCTTGCCTGCCAGGGACATCATGCCCGCGGCCACAGGACCGTCCTGCCCCAGACCGCTGGAGCCGTTGGACACCTCCCTACAGAGGCCACAAGCATTAGCGCCGGGAGCCGCAAACCACACACACCAAACACCGTTGTTGTGTCTCCACTCACCCGAGGACCAGGGACATCTCCTCCAGCTGGGCCTTGTGGTCCTGCCGGCCATTCTCCTTCATCTTATACTGGACCTCGTGGGCCACCTGGCTCTCCTGCTGAAGCCACATCAACACAGGGTCAACACACACACACACCGGCCCCCAACCCACCTCACCCGTCTCCACCTCACCATGGCCATCTCCCGGGTCCTCATGCCGATCTCCCTCTCCACCTGGTGGAGCTCCATGCTCAGCTGTTCGCTGGTGACGGAGGCTGGGCTGGCGGAGCCCCCGGCCGGACCGGGCCACTTCCCCCCCTGCTGCTGGGCCTGGTTTGGCTGGGCCGCCTCCCTCTGGAGGAGCAGGGAGGTGCTGGCCGTCTGGCAGGAGGAGAGTCACAGGTTTAGTCGTGCGCCACCTTTCGGGTTCGGGGGTCTGGCCACACCAGAAAACACACACCAACGTGGAGTTCGTGCCCCATGGGAGTTGGGAGCGTGCACAGTAACAGATACACGTTGTCACAGTAACAGATACATGTTGTCACAGTAACAGATACACGTTGTCACAGTAACAGATACACGTTGTCACAGTAACAGATACACGTTGTCACAGTAACAGATACACGTTGTCACAGTAACAGATACACGTTGTGCGTATGAGGACACCAAGTCACACCTAATATAAAACGGGTCCCATAACGCATTTCCAGAGTTCCCCGCTAGGGAAAAGATTTGGGAAGCAATACTTGAAGACGGGTTAAGTAGGTTAAGGAACATGGCTTATTTTAGTTTTCTCTGTGTGTGTGTTGTGCGTGTGTGTGTGTGTGCGTGTGTGCGTTGTGCGTGTGTGTGCGAAGCACCTCAATGCTGTGGATCTGGGTCTGTTGGTTGATCTGCTGGTTGACCTGTTGGAGCTCCATCTTCAGCTGTTCTCTGTCCTGAGCTGGAATGTGCAGCCTAGGAAACGGGAGAAGGACGGAGCGCGGTGAGAATAACTCATGATGATCAGATGGAGGGACAGACAGACGGGAAGCATGTTGGGACGATGGCTGAATGACATGCGTGACGGATGAGTAGGACGATGGCTGAATGACAGGCGTGACGGATGAGGAGGACGATGGCTGAATGACAGGCGTGACGGATGAGGAGGACGATGGCTGAATGACAGGCGTGACGGATGAGGAGGACGATGGCTGAATGACATGCGTGACGGATGAGGAGGACGATGGCTGAATGACAGGCGTGACGGATGAGGAGGACGATGGCTGAATGACAGGCGTGACGGATGAGGAGGACGATGGCTGAATGACATGCGTGACGGATGAGGAGGACGATGGATTGGGGGGGGACTTTAGCACTTCACCTTTCACTGAAGTGTCCCTGAGAGGAGGAGCCAGCTGGGTGGGAGGGGTAAGAAGCTCCACCCCATGCCCCATGGTTTCCATAGGAGTACTCCCCTGTGGGCGGGACAGCGAGAGGTTAACCGCCAGTAACATATCTCACAAACGCAGTCCGACTGGGTCGGAAACATCGGGTCAAGCGTCAGCCTCTCCGTTTCAGAACGTCTCAACCGGGTTCCTAGTGAACCCGGTACGGTTTGTGGTGCCTGGCGACCGTTGGACCCACCGCTCATGGCCCCGTGCTTGGGGTGGGGGCCCTGGGCGGAGGGCGGCGTCGGCACCGGCCCGGTGGCCTGGTAGCCGGTCTTGGAGGTGCGCGAGATGGCGCCGAAGCGTGACACGGTGGGCTGGGGGCCAAAGGGGATGATGGGGTCGTCGTCTTTCACCTCCGTCCCCCGCCTGACCTGGGCCTCCATGGATGGATCACCTCGCACGGTCTTTACGTCCACATTCTGCAGATGGACGGACGGGGGGCATTTGGTCAGAACAAGCCCATAACAAAGCAGTAAATTAACCAAGTTATTTTACCCAGACAGGGTGTGTTGGGGGGGTAGAGAGCGAGAGAGAAAAGCAGAGTTCTTGTAAGTTATTCTTAGAATAAAATCCATCAATTAAATCCCGTCAACAGCGACCGTCGGCCCTGTTACGATTTCCAACTGTCACTCACCATCATCTCCATGGCGCCGGGCGCCATGACGTCTTTGGGCTTGGGGTCCTTGGAGC
Organism: Novumbra hubbsi; assembly: GCA_016801125.1. Classification (NCBI taxonomy): domain Eukaryota; kingdom Metazoa; phylum Chordata; class Actinopteri; order Esociformes; family Umbridae; genus Novumbra; species Novumbra hubbsi. The sequence goes on along the minus strand of JACXGK010003491.1, from coordinate 31,808 downwards.
CGATGTAGGAGCCGATGGTGTCACAGGACCAGGGAGAGTACTGGCCTGGGTAGTCCGGCTCCCTGCACTTTCCAAAGGCTTGGGAACTGTCCTCCCCGTACTGAACACACATCCAACCCGTTAACCAGTCGAAACGCACAGCCAAATACACAGCCACTACTTACACGAGTCACCCGAGGACAACACAGCGGTTTTACCTTATCGGGGTCACGGCTAGACGCATTAATGGTACGGCTAAAACAAAAAAGCCTCAAAAGCTACGGTTACACGGCAATAACGGTTTCACATCCCAGGTACATAAATGTATGACATTCTCTTAAGGCCTTGGCCAATTGTTGGTCAGCCCTGTGCCATTGACCCGGTGTGACCCATCATGTGTGTGTGTGTTGGGATGTGGCCTCACCTTGGGGGGGTACTCGCTGGGGAAGGTGTGGGGGAGGGTGGGGGAAGCGGCAAAGGGCGGGGGGGAGATGACCTTCCTCTCTTCCAGCTGAGCCATGAGCTCCTTGCGGCGGCGGTGGAGGTAGTCCAGGCTGGGCTGAGGGGAATGTCCATACGGCTCCTAACCACACAGAACAGCATCCGTCAGAAACCCACCACGCCCCAGCAACCGCCTCCACGTCACACAACCGGGTCAAACCTCCCCGGTTGTATCTAGCGCTCTTTGCTGGTACTGGTCCACACACAAATTGGCAGTAACTGGATGTCCCATTGATTACGGTTAAAGCTGACGATACAGACGCTAATGTTACTGCCCTGGTAAATGAAAGATATACATCTATCCCACATCCCAGGGGGCACGGCGGCCCTGGATCCTACAAGACGAGCGTGAAGCTGTCCCAAAGCACGACCGGGAGAGCCCTGTAGCCGGGAGAGCCCTGTAGTCGGGAGAGCCCTGTAGCCGGGTTTAGCCGGGGGACACTAGCAATGACCGAGGTCAAATCCGAAAGTGAACCAAATAAACCCAACCCACACGTGTGTCTCCAGCTCCAACAAGTCTAGCCGGTAGGGTCAGTTGAAACGGGACGCCATGTTTCACCGCAGGTCTGGCCCAAAAGCCTGTGTCAGCGGACCGGGTTTACCGACAGGACTCGCACCAACAGGGGCAACGCGACTCAACTCACCCTGGCGTAGGACCTCATGGGCTGGGGCTGGCCCGCCGGCGGGTAGTACCCCTCCTGGGGATACCGGTCCCTGGCCGCCTGCTCCTGGTGGTAGGGCGGGGTGTGGCCCACGTCGTCCCTCTGCGAGGGGTAGGGCTGGGGGGGAGGCGGGGGCCCGGGGTAGGAGCCGTGGCGGCTCCGGGTGTCATAGTGGGGCGGCGGTGGGTAGGAGAAGGGAGGGCCCGCGTGGGGGGAGGGGTAGGAGCGCTCGGGAGGGCCGTAGCCAGGGTAGGGGTCCTGGTAGGGGGGCCCGGGGGGCTCCCCAGACGGGGGAGGGTTACGGATGTAGCGCTGGGGGACATACTGCTGAGGCTGCTGGTAGGAGTAACCTGTGGAGGGAGGGCCTTGTGGATTACACTTCCCATGTGGGCCATTCAGATACACCAATGTTTCTCCCAGCATGCATTGGGAATCACACAATCACACGGACGACAACATCCCTCCCCTGCGGCCACGTCACCCGTTGTCACGGCGCGACATCCCAACGGTGAGGCCCAGCACCACTCACCCTGGGGGTACTGGGGCGGGTCGTACTGCGACGACCCCGGGGGTGGGGGGCGCGGGTCGGGGTAGTACATGTCCGACGGCGGCTGCTGGGGGTACGCCTGTGGCCCCCGCGGGACCCCGCCGCCGGGCATCTGTTTGGACATGTGGTCCCGGGGGTGGCACATGGCGTGGGACGTCTGGGGGTACCTCGATTTGGGCACCGAGTCCAGACTGGGGGCGGAGAGAATTGTGAGAGTTCTGCACGCGAGCGCGCGTCGATCAACCACGACCGTGGCGCCATGAAAGGTGGCCCACATACGTGTCTGGGGGGGATCCCGGGGCGCTGCCGTTGCCGCCGTCCATTTTGGGTTTGCGCAGCAGGTCGTAGGTCACGCCGTCGGTGCCGCGGGCGACCAGCTGGGGCATGGCAGGTCCAGCCGAGCCGTTGGTCAGCGGCGAGGGTTTCCGGGTCACCCCCAAGTCCAGAGGCAGACCGTCATCTGACAGCAGACCAGATGAGCCGGGGAGACGAGCTGCCAGACGCTTGTTCATCTTCCGATACCTACGGACGGACACAAGGTCACCCGGGTTACGGACACAGCCACCTTTCAACAGCCGAAAGCCAACATGTAGTCAAGGACAGAGGCCATAAAACGGAATACCACGGAAGAAAGAGGTGTAATCGACACAGACGGAAGAGGTTTTTAAAACTGAACGCTCCCAGACATCCACTCAGATGAAGGTTTAGGTTAGGAAAGGTCAAGGAAGACGTGACCCTTTTAACTTCTCATACTATAATCTCAGCTCAGTTACTGTCTCAGGTCCAGTTACTGCTTTCAGCGTTTTAAGACCGTTATACCAGTCTAGTCAATTTATATTAGAACAACTCTAAACAACTACCATTGGGCAGAGGTGTCAACCCGGTTCCACGGAGGGCCGAGTGTCTGCAGGTTTTCACTCTCTTGTGCTTGATTGGTTAACAAGGTCACTAATTAGTTAAGAACTTCCTTCACTTGGTTCAATTTGCACATCTGCACTTTGTACATAGTTATATTGCACATTACCTAACTATGCCGTTTGCACATCCATACACTGCGCTTCATTTATAGGCTCATACATTGGAGCATCTGTACACTGACACACTGCCCTGCACAACATATTTGCACTGCTCTTTTTTGAACTTCTGGTTGGATGCAAACTGCATTTTGTTGTACTTTACTTGTACAGTTCAATGATAATAAAGTTGAATCTAATCTTATCTAAATTTGGTCTTCGTTTGGCATGAATTGAAAGAAAAAAAAAAAAACAGATGACACACAACCCTCCATGGAACCGGTTTAACGCCCCTGACATAGGCATTGAAACTTGATCTGAAAAACAGCATATCCACACACTTGATTTCACTATCTAAACAAACAAAAAGGGAAAAGCTTGTCAAATTCCACAACAAAACATTCAGTATTAAAAGCCATATTTCATTCCATTTAATAGTTTACATGAAAGGCAAATATTCATAAAAGATATTCCATTGAGTTAGGAATTTTGTGTTTTTGCCTTTTAGGTCTGCACTCAATCACACAGAGACACCGGTGTTTACATACAAATATGAAAGACATGTTTATTATGAAAAAGCAAACCGTATTTCCATAAAATAATAAAACTGTCACCAACTGATTATATTTATCTGATCATGAATTTCACAAGCCCTGATTTTCGCAGATGGATCGGAATGCAGTCTAAAAACAAAGCTTATTTAGACAGAATTTTAATATGAAGACAGACACTTTTTTGAATCACCTACACACTTAAAGATCCTTTTAGGCCATATTACCAAGCGTAATGTGGGTGTATTGACAGCAAAATGTTTGGGCTGTGTTATTGGCTGAGAGACGGAGAGGGGACTCACTTCTCCAGCTCCTCCTGAGAGTGGGCGAAGGTACAGCTGGCTCCTCTGGGACAGCCCCCCTTCTGCTTCATGTCCCGACACATGTACGTCTTGTATTTGCTGTGCTGGGGAGGCTACGGACACACACACAGGGGACATGAAGTTCTGACCCAACCACAGAACCCAAACTCATCCGTTGGGATTTTGATTGAGTGGATTAACGGATGAGCTCACACAGACAGGACCAGCAGGCATGAATATGGGGTCCTGGTGAGGTGAAAGGAACCAGAAAGAGACAGACCTGTTGCGGGTCAGCGCCTTTCTTGCTGTGGTTCTGGATGAAGTCCACCAGGCCGTGGACCACGGTCTTCACTGCCACCAGACCCTTCTCCAGCTGCTCCCACGTGGGTGGGGGGGCATCTACAGACCCGGAGGAAAGGACATCCGAGACGATAGAGTCAATACAGGCAGTGTAGGAGTGTAAAGCCCATAGTGAACAGAGGCAGTGCAGCCCCAACACACCTCAACACCACCTACTGGGGAGACAGCCCCAACACACCTCAACACCACCTACTGGGGAGACAGCCCCAACACACCTCAACACCACCTACTGGGGAGACAGCCCCAACACACCTCAACACCACCTACTGGGGAGACAGCCCCAACACACCTTAACACCACCTACTGGGGAGACAGTACCAACAAGCCCTCCGCCCACTAACAGTTGAAAACATGACAGGACATGTTTTCCCATCTGATTCTGGTAATCCAATCTGATTCCACATGCTCAGACCTCCAGAGAGGTAACACTATATCTCTAGTTGACATCAGCTACCGAAAAGACACCACAAGCAAAAATACAAGTGAAATAAAACTGTCTATTTCTGTAGCTCGAGGTCTGAAAATCCATTGGCGGAATCACAGGCTACATTTGCACATACAAGGGGTCACAGGACAAAACACCTGACAAGGGCCTGTGTAGTACACGGAATAAGCCACTCAGTTGTCCCTTGGTATGTTTAACAGTGACGGACACCACACCGCTCCTCCCAATTACGCCTTAATGATATTGTGTAAATGGTTGTTCACATAAGTCCAAACGCAGTACATGTAACCCAATTACGGTGGTGTTGAAGATGCGTAGCCTCCACGGCCCATAAATCATATCGACAGACAATCACGAAGAAATTAACTCATGCAGCATCATAGTTTGAATCCCAGTTCATATGGCAATAAGAAGTAGCCGGCCTTCAAAATCTCCCTGACAGTTTTTAATTATATATATCATATAACACGTAAGAAACATAACTAATCAAAAATGTATGTAAGCAAGTATACTTTAATGTAGGTTGCCCGTAAAATTTATTACAGCCTCTTCACTTTCTGTCGATCAGACAACGGCTAACGCCTGAAGGACTCATGAACAAAAGTGCTTCAATGAATGGGTACTTAAGAGTATTTAATGACGGAGCCAAAATCAATAGGATGAGTCATATAGGACAAATGCCTAGAGGAGTCATGCCCATTGGAGTAATTCTGAAAACATTCCACAACTTGTTCCTCTTCTCCTAGACCACTTCCATGTGAACGCAGCTCATAAAACACACCCAGAACGCTCTACGCTGAGTTATTGGTAGATTCAACTAAAAGGAAATTACAGGGCTGCATTTCCTTCTAGAATGTTCCTGATGTGGCCTTTCAGGGATCAGAGAGTGTATATTTTCTTATAACACAGGCAGTGAATTCTTATGAAGTGTTCCATCACACGTAAGAATGTTGAACATACTTTGCTGGAATGTACTTTCCCAGTCAACTGCAGATTATGTTGTAATGGAACTGTTAATGAGACAAAACAGCCACAGGGGAGACAAGGCTATCAACCCAACAAAATGTTTTCTGGTCTTTATATGACTCTGAAGTTCCCATTTATGATTTTTATTTGCAAAATAAAATCTCACAACAGAAGGGACATGGCCAAAAAACAATATTGGATGGCTGTGATCTTCGAACTCTCAGACAGCAGCACTGCATCAAAAACAGACATAATACCGTAGTGGAAGTTAAAACTCTACCAAGCAAAACAATAGATAAACAAGCCTTCCCAGGGCCTGAGCTCATTTAAGATGGACTGAGGCGAAGTGTAAAACTGTCCTTTGGTCTGACAAATCAAAATTGATCAGACTCAAGAGGAGAGGGACCATCCGGCTTGTTAAGCACACAGTTCAAAAGCTAACATCTGTGATGGTATGGGGGTGCATTAGTGCACATGGCATGGTTAATCTGCACATCTGTCAAGGCACCATTAATGCTGCAAAATATAATACGATTTTAGAGAAACATATGCTGCCATCTAGACAATGTTTTTTTTAGGGACGGCCTTGCTTATTTCAGCAAGACAATGTCAAACCACATCCTGCATATATTACAACAGCATGGCTCCTCTAGAAAAAGAGCCTGGGTAATAAACTGGGCTGCCTGCAGTCCAGACCAGGCACCCATTGAGAACATATGGCGCATTATGAAACAGAAAAAACAGTTGAGCAGCTGCAATCCAAAATCAAGCTAGAATGGGAAACGTTTCCCTTCCAAAACTACATCAATTGGTCAACTTCGTTCCCAAACGCTTACAGAATATAGTTAAAAGAAAAGATGATGCCAGACTGTGGTAAAAATGTCCCCGCCCCAATTTCTTTTTAAACCTGTTGCTGGCGTCTAATTTGGAATGTATTTTTCCAAAAACAATACAATTTCTCAGTTTCAAAATTGTATATGTTGTCTTTGTACTGTTTTCAATGAAAAATAGGGAGAAACGATTTGCAAATCATTGCATTCTGTTTTTATGGGCATTTTACACAGGATCCCAACGTTCTGGGAAACAGGGGTTGTAGATCACAACAAGCCAACAGTGAACCACACACAAGTACCCCCAAAAATTGCCTAAAAGTAGGGCTACTACTACTTTTAATTCGTTCCAAGCAAGGGACAATAAAAAACATTTGGACATGAAATCCAAATTGCAGTGTATCTGTGGTCAGAGGTCAATTGATCAGTTAGGTTAAAATCAGAGCGCCGACATAGGGAACTTCGTGTCTCTCACCGGGACTGGGGTCAATATTGGCGAGTAGTTCCAGGTGTGGTCTGAGGCGGTTGAGGTTGGCGGGGTCACCCGTCCTCTGTAAGGCGATGGTCAGTTCCTGGACACTCTGGGCGAACGACGCCGGCGTCTGCAACTTGGAGGAGCCCAGACGGGTGAGGGTTAACTTGGTCTGAGGGCGTTGAACTGGGCTTTCTACCACTTCACTGGAGCTACCATCACTCCTGTCCTTTGAGTATCCGCTGTGTATGCTTATTACAATGGCTCTTATGGTTTCATGTGACAGACAGTTAATAAAAAAATTATAAATGTTTTTTCTAGGCATGTGTAAGTTGGACATATACAAACTGTTACTGCTACTGTAGATGACTTTCTAGGAGTAACTGACAAGAGCATTACCTTGTCGATGATGGACTGCATGTGGGACTTGTGAGACTGGTCCCCGTAGAGCAGGGAGGACCACTGGTCCGGGGCTATCCGCAGGCCTCCCTCCATGGCGATCTGGACTATCTGGGAGTCGTGTTCACGCCGCAGGGCCTCGTAGGTCCGGAACTCCTCCTTCAGCTGCATCAGGGACGAGTCCTCATCACGTTTGGTCACCTGGGCAACGGGCATGAGACACAATTGGGTCAGTGCCGCAAAAAAATGCTGGTCAGGAACAGTGCGGTTAGATGTTCAGCTGGGCTGGAAAGATTGTGGGAAGTCATGGCCCAAACTGGATCAGAACTGTATATCCTCTTCTATATTGCGTTCGGTAAAAAGCTATTGAGAAATTGACCAGAAAAAGCTGTGGTTTCCAAAACTTGACCAAAAGAAGAAGTCAAACGACTTAAAATAAGACAAGTAATTTTGCTCATATTACAGCCCAGATCGATGTATGCATTTGTATTGTTAGACCCAGTACCTTAAAGCAGGAGGCCCGGTAGAGAAGCTGCACCACATGGCCTATACTGGTCTTAGAGGCCTGGGGGAAGCGTGGCTCCAGCCTCTGGACCACGAACAGCACCAGGACCTTCCTGGACAAGGCAGAGCCGTCCTCCAGAGCCAACAGTACCAGCTTCAGGGCCTCCTCCTGCATTGCTGAAAGGGAAAAAGGAAGCACACAGAAAATTAGCCCATTAGTACATCTGAAATGTGGAAAATTCCGACATAGTCAACCCGCGTGCGTCCATTTCACATCACACTACCTGGGCCCAGAAACTGGCATCCCCGGGCCCGTACAGCGGCCCACAAGTTGGATGACAACTGCTGCGGGTTCTGGTGCTGTAGGATGAGCTCCGTGACGGTGCGCTCGCCCAGCGACCGGGCTGCTCTCATGGCCCGCACGCGGCCCTCCTCCTCCACCAGCTGGCAGTGAACCAGGGTCACCAGTTTCCTCTGCATGGGCCGGCTCAGCATGCTCTGGGCCGCGCTGCTCAGGCCCACCCCTGGGGTTGAGAAGCCCCGCCGGGCGTTATTCACAGGTTATTCACAGGGACCGGCAGGTGACATTCGGCGTTGGGTACTCGGTGTGTGCGTTACCTCTGGTGTTGCTGAGGGGTTTGAGGTACAGAGCCAGCTCCTCCACACACTGCCTGGCCTCCTCATAGTGCACCAAGTCGTCGGGGCTGGTAATCAGGGCCACCGGCTGAACCGTGGGAACCTGGAAAAGACAGCACACGCGGCGGCATGTTCATCCGGGAGGTCAAGCCAGCATCGCCAGTGGCAAGAGCGCTGGGCCAAGAAACTGGAATTTGCACAAGACAATTCTAACAATAAGCTTAATTATTGATTTATAATATAATAAGCCCCCTTTGTAACCAAAGCCTTGAAGTGTAGAGACATTGATTCGCTTAGAATTAATGTCCCTGCGAGCAGTGATATATAATTAAAACGTCAATAGCACTCAGAGCTACACGCCTGCTCAGCATGGCTGCTTAATTAGAAGGCAGTATTGTCTTGTGCGCCCCCAAGAATGGAATGGAAACTGAGGGGAGGTGTGATCAGCATCTATTATGCAACCATCAATATCACCTCCACAGGTACGACCGCACCCATTGCTGGTAACAGGGACCAGAAGGTGTGAGGTAGTTTCGCCCAGCATCAGAGCATTTCCTTCTGATCGCTGCCTAATAAACAGAACCCCTTTCTTGTAACTGGAACTCAGTGGGCACAGGCCATCACTGGACAGAAGAAGAACCGTGTACGTACTTCAGCTGTACATCACAGCCATGACAGTGTCACAGACCTCTCTGTGCCGCCACGTGTCGTCACTTGTCAAGCCAAATGGTGTCCCAGACATTTCGTATTAACGGGGGGAAGTGTGTCGACAACCTGTCTTGACAACTTGACACTTGACAAAACACAGCATCAATACCGGCGCCGAACCCTTGGGGGGAATGCCCAGTGACATCACCACACCCCCACAAAATAAGTCCAAGGGACACTATTATGTCTATTATGTCAACACAACAGGGCAGAATAAATGTGCACGGCAGTAAATTATTCCCATTCCAGCTCGGAAACATACAGTTGGTTTAGAAATTAAAGCGACAACCAATTGCGGCCCAATAAAACAGAGACACCCTTTGCGTCCAAATCCCCCTTTCGATTGTGAGTTGGGGCAATGTGTCCGGGGCAATGTGAGAGAACCCCAGGGTTTCAGGCGTACGATTCCCACAAGGCAATCATGTGACAAGAGAGCGCCTACAACTGCCAGCCAGTCTCCCGGGCAACGCCTCTCTTACCTGTCCACCGACCAGCTGCAGGAGGGCTGTGTTGACGGGCAGCTGCTCGATGTCGGTGGTGAGGGGGGTCTGGTCGAAGGGGCAGGCCTTGCGATGCAGCTTGTTCAGGCACATCTTGCAGACCGTGTGGCCACAGCCCAGCGAAATGGGCCGCCGTACCGTCTCCTCGAATGTCTGCGTGCAAATGGGACATAGCAGGAACTCCGTCCATTGCGGGGCTTGAACGGGCATCGCCGGACTGTGTCCAAGGGGTGGGGGTTTTGCGGGGGGTTTGGGTTTTTTTGACAAAGAAAAAAATATATATGGAAGATTCCACTGGAATCAAGATCCTTCTTCCGAACTCAAAATGTTCTTTAAATGTTGTCACACATCCTAGGGGCACATCACGTCACGTGACAAATTCTGGGGAAAAAAGAGGAAAACGTATTATGGTTGGTTATAAGTCACTGGAGTATACTGTGCATTGGTGATTCCTGCAACATCAGCTGAGGCAATTACTTTGATGCATCCATTGACTCGAATCAATTGTTTACATTCGTGGCTGCCAACTAAATACATAGCTAGTTAGACTGAATATCCACAAAACGGTCAAAACAGCCGGAGCAAACAGAGGACCTATTTTTGTTTCTAGTCACTGGTCAAACATGTAAAACTAAAACAATGACAAAAAACGAATAATGTCAAAGCCAGTCAATCATGTTCACAGAAGTTTACCTAGCTATATTTGTAATACAATACATAGTATCTATTTAAATAAACAGAAAAATATTCTAGTTAGCTGCACCAGACGAGAGAGTTCAACACAGCTGACTTACAAATTCAAAATGGCTAGCTAAAAACACAATGCAACAGCAAGCTGCATAGCCAGTTAGCTAGCCAGCTACCGTTAGCATGATGACCAACATCCAGTGTCGTCGTTAACAATGTATGTGCTTAAACCTGTTCTAGCTGGTTCGTTTATTTTAACAGACTCGGGAGACTCGGTTTGCAGTTAACTACTTAATAACATCATGAATACCTGGCAAACCAGGGGCTGACAAATAACAGATCAAAACAATGACGTTTCCAGGCTACGGCCTGCTTAGCTAGCTTGTTAGTGTGGACAAAGAGCAGTAATAGCTAGCCAGCTAACGTTACGGTCCTGGTTGAGGCAGTTAACCAGCTAACTTAGTTAGCATTATGCTGCATAGTTAGCAAGCTCACTAGCATTCTGAGCTTACAATGTATCCGACTACAGCATCACTATCAATATATATGTATATACACAAACACATACACAGCAGCATACTGTGCAGATGTAATAGCCATGTACAGTAGCTGCATAATGTGTTTAGTTTTACATATAAAGTAATTAGCAAGAAAATAACTATAACACCACCTAACCGCCGTACTCTACTTCAATAATATTTGATATACAATCACAATCACATTCAAGCTACAAGTTGGTTGTGTTTGGCTAACTACTATGCATGGTAAACAACGTTAGCGATGGGTGGCTAGCTATGGTAGCAACTAGTTAGCTGTCATGACTGACATGAAAACAAAAAGGCATCAAACTTGCAAATGTAACAAACGTTAGCCAACTAATACTAAGATAAACAGTAACGAACTAACTATGGTAAGCAAATTACACGGGAAATCGTGTTCGCCAGGTTGCTGGATTGGGAAAATATTTATTTATGTTAAAATATTTGATTGGGTACAATTATGTAACCGAGTGCGGTTTCAGACGTTAGTTAAGATAACTAAAATACAAGATGTAGCTAAATAACTACCGTTAGGTGACAATCCCTGGACCAAGTTGCATAATATTGGCAAATAAATTGCAGCCAGCATGCAACGCGTTGCTAGCTACTTCTAATCTCATGTTTATTGAATTGTCTGAATGCTAATACTAGGTCAGTTCGTTAGCTGGCATTAGCAAACTAGCTCGGCTATATCACCATCTAGGATTCGTTAGGTAGTTCCAACACCTAAATAAATAGCTAGAAAGCTACTGTAATAAAGCTAATTAAACCCGTAGCTTTGCCAGTCTTGTTTATTACACATAACATATTGCGTTTACAGGCTCAATTTACTCACTCATTCCAAAACACTTGGAAGATGTTCATCTATCTTTAGGAAAATCTGAAGTTATTTTATCGGTCGCCATGTCGACTATGCAGCTTGGCTGCTGCCGAAGTTTTTGTGTCAATTGGATGGTTAGCTAACGTTGGTGTAGAGCGAGGAGCGAGTGCACCCCCTATCGCTAAGAGGATGCCAGTAGGAAACCATAACCGCGGACAAGGTTGACAAATTTTGCCACAAAGAAATTGTCCAAATGCATATTTTTCTACACAACGCTATCGGTAAATCGACCCGCCTAAGCACATTTTTGCCCGCAAACTGTCAATAAAAATATCCTTATATTTCTGGAAACGACCCCATCTGGCAGCACTGACGGTGGACCGCATCTGTCACATCAGTGGTCACATCTGGTGGCTATGGCTATGCACATGCCCCCCCCATCTTTCGGGCGCACAGCCAGACATTTAACACCTCTATCCGTGTGATGTGTGCTGTGTTTTTGTCTTGGTAGCAGCCATCCAGCATTTGGTTCCCCTTGCTGCAAAATATGTCAGTGGCCGCATTAGTTGGAGAGCTAAAGTTTGAACATGTTTGCAAAAAATGTATAAAGAATTTAAAAACAACAGGAAAATCTAATAATATAAAAGATTAATTTCTTCCTCTGAAATGCGGAAAACTATAGGAACGTCTGCAAGTTAGAACGTTAATAATGTTGTTATTACATGTTCTCGCTTTTAGATGAAAGAATTGATTGACAAATTAAAAGAACGGACGGCCCTAAAAAACTAAACTATTGAGATTGAGATGCATGTTTGCCTTTTACTAAAATGTAAAACGCTCTAAAACGTGAAAAGAAAACACATGGACTGTCAGGTTGCATCAATTAAGGTATGGGTTCCAGGCTATATCCACATGTCGAACCCTTAGGCACAGTAGGCTTTGCCTTCAATGACAACGTGTATTGTTGTTTACATTAACTCTATCTAAAAAGGGTCTGATAAATATCATGTTGTGTAACGGTCCCACCAAAATGTGTTCGCGTGGATTTGTGAGCAGCGTCTATGGTATTGCTTCCACTTATGCAACAGAAAGCTTCAGCTGGCCAGAGTGAAATTAAAACACGCATTTTGTATTTCCATTTTTCTCTAATCCGTCTGATTTCTGAAGGGATTAAACGGTCCAATCATGAATATTGAGAGACCGCCTGTTCGTTCACTGCTTGAAAACCGTCAACAATCCTTCTGAAGAATAACAGCGCATTGAAAAACGGAACGTAATACAAGGGAAAAGTTAGGCTGGGTTCATTTATATGACAAATGGTTCCCACAGCCTTTGATTCATGTCAAAGTAGGGGCTCATGATTTAGGCACACAGCGCCGTTTTTTATGAATGATGACCTCGAATTTGAATCATCGCCGCACTTGAGTTTCTATGGTGGATTGCATCTCAAGAAATTATCACCAAAAACAGCGTAGGTAAGTTGATCTTGTCAAAATTAATAGCACGTTCTCTATGTCACTTTTAAAATGACAATTGTGTGTATTTGTATCCTGGGTAGGGCTAAACACGTCACTTAAAATCATGTAAATAGGTCATCCATCTATGTATGATGGTCTACAGTTTATCAACAAATTAAAATGTATTGTTGTCTGTGAACTATTCCGTTATATCACTACTGCACAATTCCAGTTCTTAACTATCCCCAACGGATCACAACGAAAAATATTCTGGGTTAGAACAAAATATGAAGTGTGCCTAAAGCGAAATGTACACAATATTTTAAAGCCCCCCCCCATCGAATTTCTTTGACAACACAAACACCTTTCTATTGCGAGCCCAATGTCGGCGATCAAACAGGCGCTGGTAGCTTATTTTCATTCCAAAGGATTATCCTATACAGTAATCACTGGATATGGGTACTCGTTGAATTGAATCCGCTACTTTAGGTCAGTCTATTTTACCGGCTTAGACAAACAATGATTCCTGTCCTCTCATTAGGTTGGAATCAAGTTCACCCCCTCTGCCTCGCCAGCCAATGGAGGAGGAAGTGGTTCGCTTTGGGCAAACTTCGGCCACCGCAGGCTCGCAGCCTCAGACAAAAGTCTCTAATGACCGAGGCCTCCTCCTGAGCCTTGTCCCGGAGCCCGGAATACTCTCGCCCTCCTCTCCCTTGCCTTCCCCCTCCTCCCCCCCACCTCCAGGTTCGGCTGTCCATGCCCTGCGCTCCAAGGTGAAGGCTCTCTCCCAGAGGCCTTGCGGGAGAGAGAAAACGAGGGAGAAGATGCGGGAGGACAGGAGGACACCGGAGCTCCATGCGGGGAGGCCGGTCTCGTCCCAGGCCCGACACGGGCAGAGGTGCCGCAGCAAGGGGGACGTGCAGCCGGTCCTTTCCCGGCACTATGACCTGAGGAGGAGGTCCAGCAGTAGCGAAGACGAGGCGGAGGAGGTGGTGGCCAGGGTACAGCTCCACAGCCACCCCAGTGAACCGGAGAGGGAGCAGGAGGACTGGGTGGGCCTGGATCGGAGTGTGACGGTGCTCCCTCGGGGACTGGGGGAGGGAGCTAGCCTGGAGAGCCTGGATAACATCCAATCAGACAGCACCCGGGCAGGCAAGGATGACTCCCCTTCTTCCGTACAGCCCATCCCTTCGTCCTCCTCTGCCTCCACGGCCTCTCACAGACACTGGGCGCCTCCCAGAGGCTTCTGGAGGGTGGCCCGTCCGGAAACGCTGACTCTGAAAGGGGTGGACCCTCACTCTGCCGGGGTCACCCAGAACGCCGTGACCTCACCCCCGTCGCTAGCGCCCCTAAAGGACGAAGCCCCCGCATTCCACGAACCGTCTGGGTCCGAGAAAAAGCCCAGGCGGTTTTCTGTGGATTCTGCGGAGGAGGACCAAGTCGAGAGCGGGAGCCGTTGGAACATGCTGCGCTCAGACAGTCTGGACTGCTACATAGAGAGGTGTGATAAGAAGAAAGGCCAAGAGCCCACGGACCCCCCGGTGGGTCTACGGAGGGTGGGAAGCTGGGGAAGTGTGTGCTCCCAGGAAGGTGCTCCCTCGCCGGGGGACACCGTGCCTGTGGATAGGCGGAGGAACGGAGACAGAGGCACGGAGCGAGGTGCCGTGGGCATCCCCAGCCTCTGCGTCGACCTGGTGGACCAGACAGATGGTAAGACCCGATATGGGAAATGCCGCTATTTCCGGTTGTGGTGATGCAAGTCAGGTTTGTTTGGGGAAAGTAACGTGAGCAGCTGAAAACACTGCTTACCGAATCTCCCTTCACAGTCGAAGAACCTTGTAGAATACTGTGTGACACCCTAAACCACTGTAGAGGCCTCTATTTTTCGGGTGAGCCGTGTGGAAAATATATCTTTACAAATCCTGTCAATATGCGATTACAACTGTTCAGACTGAGACCCGGTCAATGATCTTGTCAGATTAATAATTGTGAATAGACCATAAATTACAGGCTGTTCGGTTTCTCCCTGTGTTAGTTTTGTTGGCTGGCTGGCCGCTGTCGTTCCCCTTGGGGAGGGTCACCTGTGCGTGTTTGCATGTGTTTTTGTTTGTTGTTTGTTTATGTGTGTGTGTGTTCGTGAGTAGGAGAGTGTGTTTGTGCTTTTGTGTGATGTTGGGCATTAACAATTCTTGATGATAGAATAAAGCCTTTTTTTACCTGCATACATATTTTAAAAGTACATGTTTGCCTTGGAGCCAAAACAACAAATCTTGAATATACTGCCATAGGAAGCATCTCTGCATCTATATAAATGAACTGGAAAGCATTGTATAAATAGTAAAATGTAATACTGTGCTCGATTTCCTGCTGATTTGTACTAATGTATGAGAAACGGGGCTTAGATGGATTATTTTAACTAGCTTTAAATGGCTTTATTTTTATTGCGTTTGGGCTTTATCAGCTTTATTCTAACATTAAGATTTGTGTTTTGTATCTTCAGGGTATCTTGACGCATCTTCCTCCCATGACCCAGAGGTGGATTCAACCCCTCCTCACCAGGAGCTGCTGAAACTACCCAAGTAAGGAATATCACTGTTATGTCTTCATGGAAAACCGGGGGTGCTATGTCAACATATGTGTGAGCTGTGGGTTCAACACCAGTAGATGTATATTTAATTTTAGGGAAAGCAGTCCTATCAAATTATTGCCCACCATCCGCATCCTGTTGTAAACTAACAAAATAAATGTTTTCCGTACTACTGTGTTCACATCTAACATTCCGTCTTTACAGCAGTGACGTGGTTGAAATAATTATTTTACCCCAAAAAAAGCAGGAAGCGCTAAAAACACATAAATTCCACACCTGTGAAACTGTATCAAAAATAAGTTTGAGTTTAGTTAAAATACACAGCATGTAAAAATTCTAAGCCAGCAGCAGACATCAGGTTAGTCCTGTGATTACACTGGACGTGCATGTTTAAAGAGGCAAAATGTGTAAAAACAAGATTATGGAAATACTTTTCGATCCCTAGTCTCTCTAGTGTTTCCTTCCTTGTACCTTTATTAGATGTGAACATTATACAGCTAGAGGGGATTCTCCATAGATGTGTGATGGTTACAGGGATCCCTCATGGATGTGTGTTGATTACAGGGATACTCCATGAATGTATTTTGGTTACAGGGATCCTCCATGGATGTATTTTGATTACAGGGATCCCTCATGGATGTATTTAGATTACAGGGATCATCCATGGATGTATTTTGGTTACAGAATATTGCATAAACTATAGAGTAGGTTTTATTTAATAAAAAAAGTGTTCATGTATTTCAATTTTTTCTGACAGAAAGATCAGAGAAAAGTTTTTATTGGAAGGGCAATTTTCCGGATTCAAATCCTTGTGCACTGGAAGCTATGCCTTAGACCACTAAACAAATGTGCTTCCCTCATAGCTTATTCTCCACCTTCTTTAGGAGCATCAATTTACTTAAATATATCCAACGACTCTCCAATTTCCCTCTGTTGCAGACAAGTGGTAAGAGGAATATTTTGAACATTGAATTGCGTTGTCAAGTCACAACCATGGACGTTGAGATCATTTCAATACACATTGTGCCAAAGCATTTTATTGAATACACATCGTACAATAACAATATTGTATGCTGAGGCCCTTGGCCCTTTCCACCCTAGTAGATTGAAATAAATGACAGGGACTAAAGATAAACCGGAATAAGCTAAGCTACTGCATCATGTAGCTGTCCTGTCAGCGACAGAATCCTCTTTATTCACTCAGTGCTTCTGCACTTACTCGCAAGTGTGAGTGGTCGTTGTTTGTGCTGCTTACCACTACGCCCCAGTCCTATCGGATATTACATAAGAAGGCTTAGTGTATAGAAGAGTCAGGCGTTGCACATCTGATGTTCTCTGGACATGTAACTATGTAGGCTTTGCCGGAGGCGCCAGATGGGCGGCAAAATGAGCCAGAACAAAATTCACGTCAACCTATTTCAGGACAAAACAATGGCCTTAGCGAAATGAACGTTAATGCTTTTTGCCTGCATTCAATAATATGAACACTGTTATTTACAGTCAACAGAATGTAATAACAGATTTTTGGTCAGAAGGGCACGTAAAGTACAGCGATGCTGTTGTGTGGGTTCTCATCCCACCTCCTTCACCAATCGGTTGAGAAATAGAAGGCGGGCTTTAGCATGGCCAGCACCAACGAGGACTTCTAAGTGGTCAACGGGGCGGGACTTTCGAAGCGTTAATGAGGAGTGATAGAATGTCATTCAAGTCCGCTGCATGTGCAAGCTTTGGACAAACACACTCCATAAAAGTGAGTGATGTAATGCAGATTCTTGGTTGATTTACAAACGGCAAACACACTCAGAGTAAGTAGAATAATAAATGTGAAACTATATAAAAGATTAAAACGGAGCCCACAGAGGCGCTGCCACAGAAGACGCTTGTCACAGAAATGTGACGAATGCATGCTAGTCTTCCAAAATCAATAAACGCACGTGATACCAAGCGACTACATGAAGACAGTTCGGAACAAAATAAATCCTGATAAGCAAAACATATATCCTCATATGCAGATACTGCCCTCTCCATGCAAGGATTGGTATTCATACCCATCTCCATCTCATCGGGCGAATGGCTCAGTTAAATCCGTTTGATTATTCCTAAATCAGTACCTGCCAGATCACAAAATCACAATACATTTATATATAACAAATCACAATATTGTACTCAACAGAATCTAATCAATCAGCTGAGTCAATAGGAGAACAGGGTACTAATTCTACTGGTGGAGAAATCCACGGTGCCACAGAGGGCGATGCGGCTGGCCAGAACCATCCTGGTTTCTGGGCTTAGAAATGTATATGGTGGCCTTGTCTTGTCGAACTTCTGGCGGCGGCAGAAAGTGCTTTCCTGTGGTTTAGTCACAGTAAAATTTGAAGTCGTCGTACAGTGGTATTTTCAATAATGCACACTTTTTACAGAAGATGGTGTTGCTTAGCATGTTATACCTTTGCGTTTTATAGAGCGGTGCCAGTCTCAAAATAGTTCGACTTTTCCTGGTTCATTCTACATCTGAACCCACCCCACCCAACCCCATTTTCTGTCTCTTCGACAGGTCACACCTAAACCCAGACGAACTTCCTCTGAGCCCCAGACACGAGCAGGCCATGCTCCTACTGGAGAGGGCTCGGCTAAAAGCCCGCTCCAGCTGTGCCAAAGGGGAACGCCCCCCAACCCGCCGTGCCCATTCTGCACAGAGATACAACCCGTAAGTAAGCTGGGCCTTGCTGTCACATCTCTAGCCTGCACCTTGGCCAATCGCTGTCCACACAGACGTTTCTTAAGTCAGTTTACCCGATGAACCGACTGTTAGCGGTTGAAGTCTCTGTTTATGATGTTGATGTTTCTGTCTATCGCTTTGTCTGCTTCTCTGTCTGATGCGCTGTCTGTCTTTCCGCTTCTGCTTCGTTTGTTTGTCTATCTGATATTTTGTCTGTCTATCTTAGAGTTCTTCAACCCCCTCCACAGGGACCCCAACCATTTCATGTATTTAGTCTATTCTAGATTATGCACACCTGATTAGACTGGTAAGATATTTATCTAGCACTTGATTAGTAAAACAAATAATGTCTTTTTAGGGCTACAGACAATTTGTGGGAGATCCTGCGGAGAGGGTGAAAGAACTCTGGTTTAACTGATGCTCTACTTCTACACCTTTAACGATCACGCTGTCTGTCTAACTGATGCTCTGCCTGTGTGTCTGATGTTTGTGAGTCTGTCTGTCATTTAATTTAGTATGTCTGTCTCTTTCGGACTTACTGTGTGATTGACAAAGCCGACGTTACGTAACTACAATTGAATGATCATTTTTAAATCGTAATGCTGGTTTCTGACTGGACTGTGAAAGACAGAGGGGATGATGCCCCTGAGAACCAGAGACCGTAATACGTAGTGGATTATGTAACCATGTTTACCGCACACACCATATGTTTCACTTTCCCTAATGGTTTTCATGTTCCACTTTTCCCATGTTGGGATCCGTTCAAAGCGAATGTATTAGGAATTCATGACAGTACATGAACACACACATGTTGTTTAGTCTATTTGTGGTTGCGTTAATAGTTGCATTGTGTTTTTGTGCACAGCTACGCAATTCCCGTGTAATTATTGTATTATCTAGTCCACTTCCCTATTCTGTCCAGCAGGAGGCAGCATCATGTCAATAATTCTCCACCAATACAAAGGAATGTGGCAGTAAAAGCCAAAGCGGAGGTGACAGCGCCTCCTCCGTCATCAGGACCGCTCCTGGTCCCACCAAACCGAGGTCCTTCGCCTGTAGGCCGCAGTCGACTGTACGCTAACTCACCCACGCGGGTGTGGTTTGAAGACGAGTCAGAGAAGGAGGTGGAGTCTCGCTACCTGAATCGGGTGAAGGAGCACGGGCGGGCAACTGCCCATAAAACCAAGGAGAAATCCAGGGGCATGTTGGGAAAGAACTCAGACCCGACCATCAGCGTAACCGCTCCACCCCTGGAGGACGCGGGGTTCACAAGTGCCGCTTCCACCCAGACGTCTGAGGTGGTGCTGGGGGTGAGGAAGTGTGAAGCGTGCGGATCAATTCTACGGGATCCTCCGGTGCCCGAACCAGAGACCGCTCCGTCACAGCCCGGTGACGTGGACAAGAGTCAGGGCAAAAAGCTCCCTCGCAGGGCCCGGTCGGGCCCATCCGATGGCATCTCCGAGCCTGACCAGCCAAGCATCGTTCGGCCCAAAGCGGCAGGGGTCACTTTTGGGGGCGTTCTGATTCTGGGAGAAGATAGGGAGGAGCAGGCAGAAAGGGGCCTGGGCGACAGGACCTCCGGTTTTGGTAAACTCAGGAGGCGCAGCAGGAAAGGAGAGAACCGGCTGAAACGGGTTGGATCGGGTCACGGACCCTATGGAGCTTCCTGGGCGCACCGTCGCAACTCCAACCCCAGAAACAGGGTGAATGTCTGCAGGAGAGCCGTCACCTTTGCTCTGGGCGGCCCTGTAGCTCCGGAGCGCCCTCAGGTGGAAGCCCCAGGAAATAGCATGTCACCGCTACCCATCAAGTCAGCTCTGAAGTCAAGCTCCAAGAGCAGGGCCTGTGGGCAGAGAGGGGTCAAGCCCTCGGCTCAGTATCGGCTCATCAGCCTAGACGACGGGTCCGGGGGAAGCCCTCAGTACCACGAGCACCTTACAACAGAGCAACACGGAGAAGGTGCCATCTCCACCCTCTTAGGTTCCCCCTCCAACCCTGACCTGGTGCCCTGCATTCGGCCTTCCTCCCTCAGGTACGCCCCTGCCAGGATCAATGCCGACCACCCTCCGGCAGATCTCTGGGACGCTGCCGTCGATGGAGCCGGTGAGTGCATATTATGCTTGGCATTAGACAACGACGTCCGGGGTAGTACGTCTGCGGGAAAGTTTGTTTCGGGCAAACTCCTGAAGCGCGTGTCCGTTTCAGGTGTGGCGTTGAGTGGGGACACCTGTCGAGATCTACCGGCCGGTCATCCAGAGTACCGAAGCTCACTGCGCTGCTTGGGCATGTCTCGGGCAGAGGACTTAAGGGCGGAGCTACTGAGGGCGGAGCACCTCAAGGCAGAGGCTCAGTGGGAGGAGGGCCTGGAAGGGGCGCGGTCAGTATAGACCCCCTCCCCTGACACCTCATTACAAACCCATACTGTTTAGTTGTAACGGGCAGGAAACGTTGTTCTCGGAGGGCCAAAACAAACATGTTTTGTGTTTTTCTTTATTCTAAATAACCCCCTGAGTTGAGTCCACCGGTCACATCCCTCTGTCTGTATGTGGCTGCGTCGTCGGCAGGAGGTCCATGGCAGAGCGAGACGGCAGACCCAAGCTCTCGCTTCGGCGGTTCTTCTCCTCCATCGGGCTCCACAGCGTGGGCCGGCTGGTGAAGGGCGGCCGGTCCAGTAGCATGGAGCAGCTCAGCCTATCGGCGCCCCGGGCCAGCTCCGTCTCGCCCAGCCCCACCAGGAGGCCCACCTCCTACACCGGCCTGCAGAGGACCCCCTCCTTGCAGGCCCTGAACACGGTGGGCACCGGCCACTCGGTGGAAGTTGCTTTGCCTCAGCCGTGCTCTGTTCAGTGTTTCCGTTCAGCGCATGGTTCTGTAATGTCCTGCTGAATGCTGGCTTGACTGTGCCTTTCTACCGTCCTCTGACGTTTTCATGTTGGGATATAGATTGGCACGGCCGAGACATTTAGAAACTGGGCCTTTTAGGGAGTCCATTGCTGCACGGGCTGATGAAAGCTCGTTGCAATTCTCTTCTCTGTCACCAGGTGTCGCCCCTGGCCCAGCTCCGGAAAGCCTCCTCGGTGCAGAGTCTGGAGAGGAGAGTGGAGCGTCCTACCATTCTGGGAGGGATGCCCGTGTCTTACAGCCTGGCGCCGAGGTACAAAGCATGTTTCGGTGTGTGTGTGTGAATGTGGGAAGAGGAGCTGGGGAGAATAGTAGTGGTTATTATGTCTAGGCTCTAAATCAACCTGCGTTGCCAAATGTTCAAAGTCCTATTCGTTACCTTCACATTTTTTGGAAACAGTCAAAGAACTGTCATGGAGCAGACATTTCATTCCAACCGAGGAGAATTCAGAAAAAAACGACAGTCCCTGACGACACCAGACTGCAAAACCCAGGCAGCTTTCCAAAAGCTCTTGAAGCGATGCCATCAAGACCTTATTCACACTGGACCAAATGCTTTGTATATAATACCCTGCAGCTAGAGCATTGCAAGAACCCCTTTGCATTTGGACACATATTTCGCAGCTAGTTTCTCCTACAAGTTAAAGCCAGTCCCCACCTCACCTCAGCCGTTTGCTCCCTACCACGTGAACAGGGGTCTGCAGAGGGCTCTGAGCGTGGAGAACACGTTAGCCACTCGGGGTCTGGTTCCTGTGGGGCCCGCGGGTCGAGTTGTTCAGGCCTTCCCAGACGGCACCCTCCTCCTGGAGCTCACCAGGCCCGCGAACGGACCCTTTGGGTTTGTCATCTCGCGGGGCAAGGGTCGACCAGTCACAGGTGCGTTAGAACCTCGTCCGTCAGGCGTCGATTTTTGCACTTTGTCATTCATTGCTATTGGGGCGGTTGGGAAGGCCCTGAGGCCCACTTTACAGGGACATTGTGTTGTTCATAACTGGACGTATTCAGGTGGACCGTTGCGGTGCTCGGTGGCTGTCGTTCATCCACCTCTCCTCCCCTCAGGTGTCTACATGGAGCAGGTAGGAGACGGGACTGAGGAGGGCCTGTACTCCGGTCTCCTGGGCGTCGGGGACGAGCTCCTGGAGGTAAACGGCGAGGCGGTGGCCGGACTGACTCTGGATCAGGTGACCCGCCTCATGACCCGCGACAGCACGGCCTCCATCCGTGTCCTGCCGCATCACCGTAACTAGCACCGCCTCCATCCGTGTCCTGCCGCATCACCGTAACTAGCACCGCCTCCATCCATGTCCTGCCGCATCGCCGGAACTAGCACCGCCTCCATCCATGTCCTGCCACATCGCCGGAACTAGCACCGCCTCCATCCATGTCCTGCCGCATCGCCGGAACTAGCACCGCCTCCATCCGTGTCCTGCCGCATCGCCAAAACTAGCACAGAGAAACGGCCACTCCGGAATATTCCGCTAACCTTGTCTGTGGACAGTGGAAACATGACAATGTATAAATGTTAGCATTATCAGAACTGTTTAACTCAGGGAGAGCCATAGGAAGAACGCTGTATACCTCTTTGTGCTTGTCTATTGGGTTTAGTCGTTGACGTTTAGGTAATCAAAATGGGTGTCGGACACAACAAAGGAGTACGAAAACGTTGCACTGTTTCAGGATGCAAAAGATTATGCAAATAAAGCCTATGTAATGTTTATTTCACAATAAATAGCTGATACTACTGTATGTCAAAGGATCGCTCATTATTATAGATATTTTTACGTAATGACCTGGGGCCTTAAATACACATAGGTAGTTGGTGACTTGCAACATTTCCATCCAATCTTTCAGGCAACCTTTTCCCACCACAAAGCCTGCCTTATCATAACTTGAAGTGAGTTGATCAATTGCAACCAATGCAGGCTGTTCATATAGCAAAGTGGTTCATTTCTTTGTCAAACGTTTTTTAACTCCTAGGGCGTGCTAGGATACCTTATTTTAATCTTTTTTTTGTGTGTGTGTGTGTGTGTGTGTGTGGGGGGGGGGGTGGTAATTTAATGCGTTTGTTTTTCTTTCAATAGCCATCGGCTTCCTCTTCGCCAGTATGTAGGATGCTTGTCGTGACCAGTAAAAGCACGTGAAATTGTGTAAGACCACGAGAGTCGACTTTACAAAGCTCGTGACTGACCGACAACACCGTTTCAAATGTGTCAAGGTCGTATAGAATATACCTGGTCGAACACATATAGGCCATTTTATTGGCCAGGTGTTTTCGACTGTCTCATCGACCGCAGTTAATCCCTCGATATTACACGGAAATGTAATGACTAAAATCTATTCATTAGCCCTAACCAAAAAATAGTATATATTATTATATAATTATTATTTAATTATATTACTCCAATTAGTATAGTCTATTATTCATCCTTTGAAGAAAAAAAACAAACGGTAAACCTATATCTAAGCAACCTGGTCATTTAACCTGCCGTGTGCTGTATGTTGTCCAGTGACGGCGCGTCACCGCTGATTCCTCCCTCCCCTTATCCGATGAAAGGGCGCTGATATGGGTTTATCTCTCCCAGCCATGTCGCCCCTAGGGGAAACCCCGCTAAATTTGCCATGAATCCCAGGCAAGGCCACTCGATAGTTAGGCTACGTAAAAACAATGACAGTGAACAATTCCCCGTTTCAGAAGTCCTTTGATATTGAATCTTTTTTTTTTACTTGGTCCAAAATACACACATGAGTAATATCTATAGTTGGCCCACTCTGACATTTTGATAGTAACGAATGTAATTGAAAATAATCCTGCATTCTCTTGGTAGAATAATTATCATAAATGCCAATTTTATCTCATTAGTCTATCAGTGATTATTTCGCTAATGTGAATATGAATAGCGCACAAAGACTGAGCTGTTTGTAGGCTTACCTTGGAAAACATATGTTTATTTGTTTTCCAGGCGAAACATTTTTATATCAGAAAAATGTACCACCTTTAGCCCATACCTCGCATCGTTGTAGTTACTGGAGCTGCATCCATATCTATTTTATGCGTTGCCCTCCACAAGCCTATATAGCCTACGACAGCCAAATAATAATGAATCATTTCATAAATAATGACTTTAGGGGCTTATCGGGAACGAAGAGGCCGCTGCCGCGCGCTTATCTTGCCTGACCACATTGCGCTGGTGTTCCGTTCCCCATACTGAGCGGGAGCGCTGGACGCAGTGAGGAATAACTCAAACCTCACTTCCAGTTCCACGCTGCACTTCACGGGCACTAAAAAAACCTCAGACATGGATGACCCACTCACAAAATGGCTCCACTTTTACACTAACGTCAACAACACGTCGGGAACGGTAAGTGTATAAAATGCATCGATATTTCATCTTTCGCGCTAGGGCCTTGCTCGATAATGTTTTGGAATTACAATAAGGAGTGTGTATGGTGTGTTTATTCGTTATTGTTCGTTCGGTGGACACTTTGAGTGCTTTAGGGCCTATTATTTTATTGGGAAAAAATGCAAACACAATTGGGGCTATAGCCAAATCAAAAGTAAAGTTTCGTTGTTTGAATATTTTATTGACAGTTGTTCTCTATATTATTAGCTCACAGTTGAAATCATTGTTTTTACATTCTTTGTTGTTTTGGGTTATGGTATGACATTTTGCAAAACCACAACAAAAAGTAAACGAAACATTTATTTCTGTTCCGAACAATAGCTCGGTGATGTCAACGTCTGGTACAAATATATACCCATATAATAATATGCCAATGTATAATCGAAGTGTGGACCCTACTGCTTACGACGTGAGAAAGATGAATATATATATATATATATTAATATACATATAATTCTATTGGATCGTTATGAAGGCCAATACGAGATTTTTTACAATTAACGACGTTGTCGAAAAAGAGAAACGTACTTATGCATGCTCTTATTAAATCATACAGATGACCAATTTAAAAAGGCATAAGAAGTCAAATGTAATATAAAATGACAAACGTTAAAGCGCACAATTTAGGCGGCATTTCTCTCCTTTCCCGAAACGGAATTTAATAAAAGACCATTTTCGAAAACCTATACAACCAATTGTCAAATTTCAAACGCCTCACTGACTGTTTTCTCGCCAGGCTAGAGTAAAGGCCGTCATCTTATTGTTTTTAAAATAGGAATAAAATTAGCTTCGACGGACAAAACAATCGATTGACCAATGAATGCATTCAATACTGTTTTAGAACGACCTTTACTTATTTATGCAAATCATGCTGCTTTTCATATTTTTGTAAGGGCTTATTTCATGCTATTTATTATGTAAAAAAAACCTTGAAATACTTTGCACTTAACATTTTAAGAATTTTTAAAGGTAGGCCTAAGTATTTTTTATAATATAACATTATTTGATTCCATGGTCTTAGGTTCTATGTGACACAACACATAGTACACAACCCTGCAAAATAACGTCGCAACGCTCTAATGACATTCTATTGTGACCATTACATGCCACCGGCGTAAATGATTCGAAAAGGTTTTCCGCAGGTGAATACATTTTAGGAGTTGTTTTCCTGCTAATTTCCTGTGTATATAGGCTACGACATCAAAACGTGTTCTTTGTAACGGGTCTTTCTGGCTGTAGTCTATTCCCGAGGCCCTATCACACCCTACAATTATATGGCCTCATGGGGTGATGCCATTTTAAAGAAACGTATTTCTATACTGCTCTCACCAGAATAAATAACAAAACGTTTCTATGTCATTCTGTTTTAATTGCATGCATTTACGGGGTGGTTTTTTTCGGATTTCTAGGATGGTGTGTTCAACATCTGATTTAAAGACAGACATTTTATAGGATATAACTGCAAGGGGATGAAATGATGGAAAAAATGAAGCCGGAGCTTTGTCCTGGAAGTCCCGGTGCCAAATCGTGCAGTCCACAA
This sequence comes from Novumbra hubbsi, assembly GCA_016801125.1. Taxonomy (NCBI): domain Eukaryota; kingdom Metazoa; phylum Chordata; class Actinopteri; order Esociformes; family Umbridae; genus Novumbra; species Novumbra hubbsi. The sequence goes on along the minus strand of JACXGK010003491.1, from coordinate 5,782 downwards.
AAGCAGGATTCCATCATCAGGGAGAATGGATGCAAAGACCAGGTCTCGAAGGAGGGAAACTTCACTGGGGAGGGGATTAAGACAGATGACGCGCTTCTGCGAAATCCGCGCAACGGGACCATCATCCTCAACGGCGTTGCCAAGGAAACCGCTTACGACGCGCTTGATCTGAAAAGGGAAGTACCAGTGATTGAGCTCTCGAGGAGGGACGATATAAAGGCGGGACAGCAGAGAACGGACAGTCACACGGTACCGATCACGGAGCTTCGCCGACCACCCGTGCCGTTGCCGCTGCCGCACCGAGACGCGCTGAACGACGCTCGAATGGTTCAGCTGAGCCCCAACGCGTTCCCTCTCCCCGCGCGAGCGATGCTCTACAACTTGGCGCAACCTCTCGCAGCCATCAACAGGTAAAATAAAATAAATAATATCGTTTTAGGCATTTTCTTTAAACATTTTTGTTTTAACCACCATATTATTATTTGGCTGGTGAGAAAATATTGCTCACACTCCAAATTACAATATGTTTAAAACGGAATACTTATTTTTTGGCTAATACTAGGCTTATTAACTTACACATTTTTCTAGCCTGCCAAAATATTGAATTCAATTACAAATAGAAATTTGAATGTAACAGCTTTTTTTATATATAATAATCGTCTCATTCTACAAAGGTTTCTGTCAGCGCATATTCCTCCAGGTTAATGGCCTTGATTAAGCTCAGTCATATGTATTCCTCTTGATTAATTTGACAGGCAAGCATTTTAGATTACTTACCTGTGTCAACACCACTCCTTGTGTTTTAAACCCGCAAAATAGGTTTCAAGCAAGAAGTGTGGAATGGTCTGGACTAAAAAATAAAGGAAATTCACAAGAAATATGTACTTCCCCATTGCTCTTCAAATCTCTCCAAGCTCACATTTGTTACTTAGTACAGTAGCAATGTGGGAATTGGTAGGCAGGTTGCTTGAGATTCCAAATCTCTTGTCTATTCTCTTAGAGGTGGTGCTACCAGAGTAAGGACATATTTACCAGATACAACATGAAGTAATGTATTCTTCACACTACCCAATAAGACATTAGGAATAAATAGTATGTTACCATGTTTGTGAGTATAAACATTACTTTGGGTAGAGTGTCCAATTAGTACTCATGTTAGCATGAATAAATAGCATGCATGTCAGTGAATATACATAGTGTGTATATTAGTGTGTGTGCTTGTTAAAGTGTGTTTATAGAGTGTGTGTGAGTCTGTGCTTGTTAAAGGGTGTTAATTGTGCGTGTGGGTGGTGTGCTTGTTGAGGTGTGTTAGTAGTGTGTGTGTGTGTGCTTGATGAAGAGTGTTAATATTGTGTGTGTGTGTGTGCTTGATGAAGTGTGTTAATAGTGTGTGTGTATCTGCTGTGTGCCACCAGTCTCGGAGGGGAGTCGGAACAGTACGGCATGTACCCCAGCAACAGGGTGAAGCGTCGCCCCGCGCCATACGAGGTGGAGCTCGACGAGGGTAGGCGCATTTTAGATCTTTATAAGTATGGCAAGAAGCTGGGACCTCCCTCTACTTATGGTACTCCTCTCAGTCCTCATCCCAACATCCTTCTCTTAGTCCTCCCTTCATCCCAACGTCCTCCGTTCAGTCCTCCCTTCATCCCAACGTCCTCCTCTCAGTCCTCCCTTCATCCCAACGTCCTCCTCTCAGTCCTCCCTTCATCCCAACGTCCTCCTTTCAGTCCTCCCTTCATCCCAACGTCCTCCTCTCAGTCCTCCCTTCATCCCAACGTCCTCCTCTCAGTCCTCCTCCCCTCATTCCAACATCCTCCTCTCAGTCCTCCCTTCATCCCAACGTCCTCCTTTCAGTCCTCCCTTCATCCCAACGTCCTCCTCTCAGTCCTCCCTTCATCCCAACGTCCTCCTTTCAGTCCCCCCTTCATCCCAACGTCCTCCTCTCAGTCCTCCCTTCATCCCAACGTCCTCCTCTCAGTCTTCCCTTGATCCCAAAGTCCTCCTTTCAGTCCTCCCTTCATCCCATCGTCCTCCTCTCAGTCCTCCTCCCCTCATTCCAACATCCTCCTCTCCGTCCTTCCCTCATCCCGACGTCTCCTTGTTCCATTCATCCACTAACACGGACGGGGGACGAATAAAAGCGCAGACTGACCGTCAACATAAAGAAGACTCCTAAACCTGATCAGTCACACGTACCGCTATCTCATTCAAAACACCTGTACTATACCGCGTCTAATTCCCTACGTCACCCACTCAGCCAGGCAGCTATGGGCATAGTGTAAAAGATGGAGGTGGGAGTCATCGGCTGCCTTGCCAAGGCTTTGCTGCATAGCAGGATGGAGGATTAAAAGAGACCGGTGCATTCCAGGAGAAACATGGCACAGGCCCGGGAGTTCCTGAGGCGAGCCGCTGGTTTGGCTTGTTGGCTAAACGCACCAACATGTGAAGAACTACACAAGAAAATGTATGCCAATCTGTAATATCCATGGATGGATTCGGATGCTGATGTCTCCACATACTGAGGTGTACTGCATCTTCAGTTGTCAGGCCGCATCTCACTTCTGACAGCTATGTGGGAAACCTAAGAATAGCTCCTAGCCAACGCACATACTCCTTGCCGAGCAAACACTCTAGTGACAGGGCCGAAGTCCAAACCACATAACATGTGGCGGAGCATGAACACAAACAAAAATTATGTCTCACCTTCTGATGTGTTTCTGTCATTTGTTTATGCTTCTCCTTCTGTCATTTGTTTATGCTCCTCCTTCTGTCATTTGTTTATGCTCCTCCTTCTGTCATTTTATTATGCTCCTCCTTCTGTCATTTGTTTATGCTCCTCCTTCTGTCATTTTATTATGCTCCTCCTTCTGTCATTTGTTTATGCTTCTCCTTCTGTCATTTGTTTATGCTCCTCCTTCTGTCATTTGTTTATGCTCCTCCTTCAGTCACCTCCAATTAAACAGCTGATTGACGTCCTCACCATTCCGTCTCTAATCATCACCGTCTCCTCTGACGCCTCCAGTTCTACCACCTTCATCACATTTTTATCACTTAAAGCTTTTCAATTTCCTACGTGAAGAGAAAGGCTTTCGTCTGAAGTGACCACTTCAGTTCAGCACAGCAGTTTAAGAGAAAGCCAGAGCCTTGCCTCCATGATGAAACTGAATTAATAAACCGCTCCGCCCGAGTCCTGCTCCTCATTTGTGGTTTTCCCCTTCACACCTTCTTGCATTTCTTCCCTCCTGCCCCTCTCCTCCTCTCCTCTTGCCGCTCTCCTCCTCTCCTCCTGCCCCTCTCCCCCTCTCCTCCTCTCCTCCTGCCCCTCTCCTCCTCTCCTCCTGCCCCGCTTCCCCGCTTCCCCTCTCCTCCTCTCCCTCTCCCCCTGCCCCTCTCCCCCTCTCCTCCTCTACCCCTCTCCTCCTCTCCTTCTCTCCCTTTCTCCTCCTCTCCTCCTGCCCCTCTCCTCCTCTCCTCCTCTCCTCCTGCTCCTCTCCTCCTCTCCTCCGCCAGCTGGCCAGCCAAAGATTGTACGACGGATCTTCACCAACAGCCGGGAACGCTGGCGGCAGCAGAACGTCAACGGGGCCTTCTCAGAGCTCCGTAAGCTCATCCCCACCCACCCGCCGGACAAGAAGCTGTCCAAGAACGAGATCCTGCGCCTGGCCATGAAGTACATCAGCTTCCTGTCCAACCTGCTGGACGACCAGGATGGCGGGGACTTGGTAGAGAGGGGCGACAGCACTACGCTGCTGGTCGGGGGCCGCGAGGACGGTCCCCAGGGGCCGCGTCAGGACGCCACGGAGGACGACCTCCTCCTACACGGTGCGCTATCGCCCGGGTCCAGCTGCGGGAGTCTGCCGGATGGGGACGGCAGCCCCGAGAGCTTCACCGAGGACCAGGACTCGCCCCCGGCCCAGAGGACTGTGCCCGCCCCGCGGGGCAGGGACATGAGGCGCAACGCGCGGCCCCAAGAGGGCGGCGGCCAGCGATGACGACGACGGTTGTGGCGACGGCATTGACGGCATTGACGGCATTGACGGCATTGACGGCATTGACGGCATTGACGGCATTGACGGTCGGCGATGGTGGACAGTGGGAAAAGAAAGGGACTGACTTTGATCCCTGACAGGGGACCAGTGGACAAGGATGAGAAGGTGCGCTAGGATAACTTAGCTTCGGCTAACGTGGGATGCTTGAGGTTCTCGGAGCGTGCTGATCCCAGAATTTCCCTTAATCAGGATTCTAATCAGTACACCCCGAAACCAATGGCATCCTGCTCTGTAGGGTCCTCTTTTTCGTTCACTTGGTTGCCATAGTAAAAGACTTTCTGTAAATTCTGCATGCTTTATGGCGTCTAGGAGCTGGGTCCAGGGACCCCTCGCTTTCCTGCATTATCAGCGTTCTGACACGGAACCGCGTTGTTCTTCTGTGACTCTATCGAGTCATGATGAGAAAAACAGCATACATCCTATGACATCATCGTCAAGTCATTGTTGCCATGGTACCATGAGGCGACCTTGTGGGGTTATACGAGGAACGTTAGGATATAGATGCCATCATGTTGTCACCTCTGGTTCAAATCCAACCTCACCCGTATTCATTTGTGGTTCATTTGAGCTTTTCTGGTTTTTGCAGAACAATGTCGCTTCTTTCCTGAAAGCAATGGCTTGACATCCAGTCCTTGCAGTAAATCACACACTTTTAAGACAATTATTTGATTGGAAGTGTGTTAAATTCAGTGAGGATCTGGCACGCGCTTACAACCCGTTATGAAAACATGTACATACAGCATATTTTGACCGTGGTTCATGTCAAGTGATGTGCTTTAGACCGAGTTTTAAAGCCGGTGTTGTTGATCAGTTTCTTTTTTTAATGACTCTATTTACCAATAGTACACTCAGTCAGGAGGGGGTGTACAAGATGTCAGCTAGAAAATTAATGAAAGACGCGTATCATTATATAACAAACGTGGTACCTTATTTATTAGTTTGTGTCTCACATAATTATTATTGAGTGCAACGCAATGAAGCAGCATGACCGTTACACACACACGCACAACACATTAAGTACAATCTAAGGCACTGCGTAAACATACAGACGAACACAGACTAACCAGCCACAGTCATGACCGCAGCTTAAAGACATTTCAGAGTTCTCCTGTTAAGAGGTACATGTACTATTGCCTGAGGTCCAGCGAATTCACAAGTCACCCAGTCATTTTGTATATTACGCATTAAATGTCTATTTGAATGTTTTTTTTCCCACTGTTTTGCAGTAGTGCTTTGGTATGGTACACCTTAAGTATATCGCCTCCTAAATACCCTCTTCGGCTCTCTGTTGGGATAGCAACCAAACCAGCTGTATTATGTCAGTAAACAGTGAGGCGTACTGTACTTCCTGTGGTTTTGTTATTTAATGACTCATTTTCCAGCAGATATTTAGTAGCCTATCTTGGTACCTTTGGTTACTATTTGATGAACTCCAGTAAAGCAAAAGGACGTTGTCTGTTCAGTTTGGTAAATAAAAACAAATGAAAAAATTACTTGTGTTGTATTATAGATCCACGGCTATAAGCAATGTTAAACCATTGACCTTCATATAAAATGCTGAATAAAACTAACAGAGGAAAGGTCAGCAGAATACCTACTATGTATTTCATAAACATAGCTCGGAGAATTGCATTAATAAAAAAACGATACAATGGCACTAAATGAATCACAAATCCAGTTGACCTCCAACCCCATCAGCCCCATCAACCCCATCAGCCCCCCCAACCCCATCA
>JACXGK010003490.1:0-44778 GCA_016801125.1 Novumbra hubbsi | reverse complement strand
TCTATCCCTCTGATTGAGACACTATTTACACCAGGATTCTGGATATCTATCCCTCTGATTGAGACACTATTTACACCAGGATTCTGGTGTACCTGCTCCTTTTGGTAAACTAAATTTGACAACCCCACAAGAAGCCCCTGGGTGGCCGTGGAATAGAGCGCACAAAATGGGTACCTCATGGATTCTGAAGACCTTCTTGTCGGAGAACTGCACTTCATTCCACACCACCTCCACCCCCTCTTCGGTGTCCATGGCCAAGAAGGCGGTCTCCATGCCGGGGACATTCCCCTGACTCACCTACAAAGAGACATTACAGAGGCAGGTCAGTGGTGCTGCAAGGCCTCCATCTGGCCCACTGTCCTTTTATCCAGGCTTAAGCGACAATCTGCAGTTCAAACAGCAACGGTGTGACTGACCACTGTTTTGGTCAGCAGGCAAGCGGTGGGTTTAAAATTAGCTATGGATATCAGGACCGTCCAAGAGAGCCGTAGACTCTGAGATCCATTAAAGTATTCCAGTTTATCTAATCTAGTGCCTCCGTGTTATTTAATGAATAGGCATTTAGAGTTGATTTAAATGTCCGAAACCAAAGTACCAATTTTATACTGCTCCTAGAAAGACCTCGGGCACATCCCCTTTACTCATTTAACCCTATCCCATATTGAGTTCACATTCTGTAGGCGCCATGTTCAGATCTTCAATCACTGAAAGTTCACTCCAAGTTCTTATTTGTGAGCACATGAATTCACACACTGTTAGTGAGCTTCAGTGTCTCACCAACAGAACATGGGCAGAATGCAGGCCAGGCCACTTTCATAAGAAAACAGCCCAGCATAACAGACAAGAAGCCTGTCATTTGCATTGTTTATTTTTACGAGGTTCACTACAAGGTTTGTGTCACTGGTCTATAGCAAACAGAGGAAGTCTTAAAACAATCTTACTTTGGAGGCTAGCCAAAATGTAATTGACAAATTTAAATAGGAATGCATTTCCTTTTCAAAACTACCACAATTGGTCTCCTCAATTCACAAACGTTTACAGAGTATTGTTTAAAGAAGAGGTGATGCAAGACAGTGGTAAACATGCCCTAGTCCCAACTTTTTTTAAACTTGTTGCTGGCATAAAATTTAAAATGGGCATGTATTTGTCCAAAAACATATCTCAGTTTCAACATTTTATATTTTGCTTTGTATTATTTTTTTATATATTTATTATTATTTGCACATAACTGCAAGTATCCAACAATACATTTATGCTCCTCTTTTCCTCCACATTTTTCTTTCACATGATTATATAGAACTAATTTAGAACTGTCTGTGGTGCAAAACTCTGAATCTGGGAAAGAAGGGATTTGGTCAGGGAAATTACCAAGAAACACTAAAAGAGCCACTACAACCTTTCTTAAAACTTGTCCGCTGTGCAAATCAACCAACAAGCCTGACATTGCAGGCACACTTCCCAGCAAGCTAAACGTGATGATGGCTGAAGTTAAGTATATAAGAGCAATGTATCGTTTACCTTGTCAAATCCAGGTAAGAGAAACACAAGCCAAGCTCATAATCATAATTCAAGCACGGCCATTGTCAAATGAACAATAGAACCCCCGGCATGCCAGCCAATCAAACGCGTCCTCTGGAAGTTCTCTCACTCACGCATTAGCAGACCGGGTTGTTATTACAATTCTGCCTTGCACAGCTGCGACAGCAGTTGATTGGACGTCTGCAGGCTCTCGTATACATGACCGCAAGTACTGATTACTGTACTTCGGCCTGAAGCTGCAGGATGCATAATTAGAGTGCAGTCGCTATCTTGCCAGACATATATGGCGTTCTAAATGGCACACTAATCCTAGTGGGGAACACCACCTTTTGGTTGTGTCAAATGTAGTACACTTCATGTGCCCTTTGTAATTCACATAGAATCACAGACGGCTGATTAGACGGCTGTTGGCGAGAAACATCTATGAAAGCGTTTTAGCTTGAGGTGTTCACTGGCTGAAAACCTCAGGAAAAGGCCTGAAGTCACACTCTGTCTTTTCTACAGTGTGGTTTTTACTGATTATTGAAGACCACCATAAGAATAAAAAGTAACTCACTATTAAAGAGTTGAAATTACAAGTCACATGTATGCATTACGGCAGAAGCCACACTGTTATTAAAATTAATACCATAATTTATTGGACACTGAGGGCTGTGCTGTCCCCCAGTCTTCACTGTGATTTACTCATGTGGTTGGTAATGGTTAGATTGTTTTTCTTTGGGGTGATATCTCCCGGCATTTCTTCAGACTCAATGGATGGCTGGGCCAAAGGAAGACAATGGCCAAGACCCTTAAACACTGTAAAAACCTAATTTCCCTTCATTAAGCACCCTCTCTCCACATCTGGGTACTGGTGACTCAGTCCTCTTGATCCTAAAGCCATCAGCACAAACATCTTGAGCAGTGCATAGCTCCAGAGTACGTTGGCAGATAAAAAAACATTGTGATCTCTGCTGCTGCTACAACAGGAATTTGGGCAAAGGAACCAAACCACGCTTAGTCAGAAGACTGGTCAACGGTCTCCCTGAACTACTATGACAATGGTATGCCAGCAAAGTGAATAGAACTTGGAAGTCTTTACAACCTATGTACAAATAAAATATGTTATGCAGTCTTTATTGAATTCTAAAACCCTATCGTCCAAGAACACTTCTAAAATGGAACAAAAGTCGTCCTTGAGGAGTGGTTTTTGAACGCCCCTGCGTCCACGTAAAATGTTACAGTCACACTTGGCATTGGAGTTGGCAGTGTTTTGTACACGGAAGACACGTCTCATTGTCTCACGTGACCCACGCACCGATGTGGACTGTAAACAATGTCACCAATGTCACTGCTAATATTGATGTTCATTCTCAATAAAACGGGTAACACTATTAATTAAGTCACCTGGAATCAATTCTTTTGTAAATAATATGTAATCTTTAATTCAATACTACCGACGGAAAGGAAACATAATCTAACAAATGACACTGAAACTTATACTTCAGTTGTCAATCATGTAATTATTGATCTGAATCAGTATTTTGTGGCACGTTCTCTCTTATGTAGATGGCCAGTCGTTGGGACTTTATTCATAGATGAGGCATTTGACAGTAAACTGACAGTAAACTCTAAATTGCTTAAAACTTGAATGGTATAAAAGAAAAATAAATATGAATAGAGCCCAACCCCAGTAGACCTTTATTAGTCAAATTAGGTTGCAATTTATTTTAATTGTTTTCTAGAGGAGCATGCACAGCTCCATTAAAAGCGAAACAGCTACGCAGTTTGATAACATTTGCTCTTACTTTCTGTTGCAGAAGAGTGACGTGCTATCTACAAATATCCCTTAAGTCTTGTTAATTTAGGCTGGGTGTTTTGTAAAAGCACTTTGTGACAACTGCTGATGTAAAAAGGGCATTATAAAAACATTTGATTGATTGGAATGTGTTTTCTATATACTTGAGCCCCCTGGATCTGTGGTTTACTATACAATAAAATTCACCAAGACCTAACTCTCTATAATCACATTTTCATAAAAGAGTACACTCCCTATGTATTATCAAATATAAAGTTGTATTTCCTGACTGAAAGAGAACTGTGCTTAAGTACATTTAATACAACCCAATAATAATGAATAGTTATCTGATAAAAAATAACAGTATTGAGCCAACATATTCAGAACTATACTGGGTTAAATCACAAAACATCCACCAATAAAAAAGAGCCTTGTTCCTTCATAGATCTCTTGCCAGAGGTGAAGTTAAGGTCTGTTATTTAATTTCAAACAGCATCAAGAACTCTGCATTGATTGTCATGCAGAGCCCTGAGTATGTCTTTGGTAAAGTGATTAATTAGTTTTTCCTTTCATATGTGTACATATTGGTACGTTTTTGTATTTCAAGCAAACATTTTGCTTGTTCCCAAAAAACGCCACCCTTTACTCTTCTATATCTAGAGGACATTGTTCCAGTAATTGTTTTGTTTTTTACCCAGCTGCTTGGCAAATGTGACAAAGCTTCTTCCTCCCTGGCCTTCCTGGAAAGCCAGGTTTGTGCAGTCTACAGCTGACATTTTACCCATTTACTCTCCAGACCTTGATGTTACCCAGGGGGTCTGTAACACACTTAAAGCAGATTTTGGTCAGCTTGTCTATGTTGCAAAGCAACCCCATTGACCGCATAAGCTCAAAAGTAGAAGAGCTCAGCCCGACACAAAATTAAAAACACAAGCTAAACACCCACATGTGCCGTTTTCCAAGAAACCTAGGGAGGAGACACAACAGGAACAAGCCCATCTATACATCCCCGGGCTGAAACATAGACCTCTTTCTGGTTGGGCTTTTTTCTCTGGCACCGGGCCAAAAAGCAGCCAGCTCTGATCCGTCCCATTCGAGAGGAGAACCGGGGGAAAAGATAGAAACCCACAAGTTGGACCTGCCTCGTGAAGGATTCTATTCAGGGTCACAGGATGTCATTATCTCTCTGCCTAACATTGTAGCTCCAGCAGGACCAGGTTCTGATTCAACTCCCCGGGTTAGAAAGACAACACAAAGTGTACCTGCTCTTTATCGGCCTTCTCGACACTGTAACTGTCTAGGTAAAAAAAAACATCTGTGTAACCTCCAAATACAAACTAGACACATTTCATTTTCGAGCAGCGTGTGGTTTCTTTATAGCCAACAAGTGCGACCTGAGTTTTACAGTTGTAATCATTACTAGCATTAATGTTTCTATTACATCACGTACCATGAAGACGATGGAACGTTTATATTACATCACGTACCATGGAGACGATGGAACATTTATATTACATCACGTACCATGAAGACGATGGAACATTTATATTACATCACGTACGATGGAACGTTTATATTACATCACGTACCATGCAGACGATGGAACATTTATATTACATCACGTACCATGAAGACGATGGAACATTTATATTACATCACGTACGATGGAACGTTTATATTACATCACGTACCATGCAGACGATGGAACATTTATATTACATCTCGTACCATGAAGACAATGGAACATTTATATAACATCACGTACCATGAAGACGATGGAACGTTTATATTACATCACGTACCATGGAGACGATGGAACATTTATATTACATCACGTCCCATGAAGACGATGGAATGTTTATATTACATCACGTCCCATGAAGACGAGTAAACGTTTCCATTACATCAAGTACCATGAAAAAAAGTGAGCGATTCTATTAAATCACGTACCATAAAGACGAGTGAACGTTTCCATTAATTTACGTCCCATGAAGCCAAGTAAGCATTTCTATTACATCATGTACCATGAAGACGATGGAACGTTTGTATTACATCACGTACCATGAAGAGGATGGAACATTTATATTACATCACGTCCCATGAAGACGATGGAATGTTTATATTACATCACGTCCCATGAAGACGAGTAAATGTTTCCATTACATCAAGTACCATGAAAACAAGTGAGCGATTCTATTAAATCCCATACCACAAAGACGAGTGAACGTTTCCATTACATCACGTACCATAAAGACAAGTGAATGTTTCCATTACATCACGTCCCATGAAGACAAGTGAACGTTTCCATTACATCACGTCCCATGAAGCCAAGTGAGCATTTCTATTACATCATGTCCCATGAAGACAAGTGAACGTTTCCATTACATCACGTCCAATGAAGGAGAGTGACAGCATCGAGGGGGCAGATGTTCCAGTGGTAGGAGTGCTGGGTCGGTAACTGAAAGGTAATGTTCAGCTTTGACTCCATCTTTGTCTTGTGCCTGAGCAATAATAAATAATAATTAGCCGTAGGACAGATTCAAACCAAGGCTTAATCATTATCTGGTTCTGTCCATCTCCGTTACTAGATTTTCAGAAGAACTCTTGTGACATTTTCTATGAAAGTTACTTGTTTCTTCCCAATTACAGGATCTGAAAATTTGTTTTCAGACTGCTGCCTGTTACTGTCAAAGATTCTGAGAGTTATTGTAACCCACATCTAACCTATTCATTGGCAGAGGAATGTAGTGTTTCCTGTTGTGTCAGCAGAGCTTATTTGCATAACCAGAGAGAGAATAAAACGCCAGAAAAACGAATCATTTGCATAATATTTTCTGCTGCGTTTAAGAATACACGGCATGCTTGAGCCAGAACAGGCAGGACTGTGTCTGTCAATCCCCGGAAAATCAAGGTATACACGTTTGCACTGCACTAAACTTGATTCACCACCAACAATTGTCTTCACACGTGCAAAACTCTGGGGGGGGGGGGGGCTCTATTGAATTTGTAGCACACTACCTGAGAAGGTGGCATCTTGAGCTATCAGCAAATGCAAGTTCACACTAGAGACAAATATCTAGGGTGACAAGTCATGGAAAATGTTGATTAATGTAAACAAGCATTGGGTCTTGTTTAGGAAATTCATTTAATTACATTACAAATGCAACATCTTTGCTATGTTCATTCTATTGGCCTCTGAATCTCTAGGCGGACATGTCAATGTGGACTCAGTTCTGTCATCTAGATGCAGAAACATTGTCTTGTACAGTTGTATAGACCCTATTTATTACATTTCACAATAAGACATCTTAGTGTCATTGACCAGTTTTGGCCTGCTTCAGGTTATCTCCTACAGAAGACAATGTGGTTTTAAAATGGCCTGTGTAGTGATGGAGTTCCTTATAATGAGTCCTTGCAGATTTTATTACCAACCGTATCTATGAACAGAACAGACCACAACAGACCACACCCCATGCATGGATCATTTTATAGACTGAAAATATGTCTGGACAAACATAGAAGCCCATCGCCTTCTCGTGAAAGCCAAATATCAGCTAGTCGAATGTTTCTAATCTTTTAGAGGCATTTTGACCAGAGCTTCCTCAATCCACCTTTCACACACTTCCAGTCTCCTAGAGAGCTGGAGGTGCTGCCTTTCAAGCTTGCTTGTAAAATGAACAGGCATTCCTCAGAGTTACGCCACTAAACACATTGGGTAAAAAGAACTCGGTGAACAAACCTGGCTTTCAGCCTTTGTATGAGTGGCTCTCTTTTCAATGTACAACACCCGCGCCCTCAAGACCCCAGGTAACGTTCCCCAGCTACTGCATACAAGCAGACGAGGAGAAACAGTAACTTCACTATGCCTTTTTATGGGAGGGTACAGGAGTCCTAGCCTGTCATAGGTCAAACTGGTCATTATCAACCACATCTGTTTACACATGATAAGAGCGAACACTTTTTCCAATGCATGAACAAACACCCGAGAAGCTTGAGTTGTGTTGCTGAGAAGTTACGCCCGTCACAAATGCTGTTTTAATTGACCGGCAACCTTTGGGTCCACATTTGTCCAGTCATGTCATAGCGCAGGGCATCAAAGGTCTACAAATGGAGTTAAAGGACCGGGGAGGTTCAAACCAAAACCTGCATATCAGGAACACTCTGAAGTTGGACGTTGTGCAACAGAGGTCTACTATAGCTATCTCCCTTTGCATAATGTCGAAGACAGCTTCACGTCAGTGTGGTGTGTCTTGGCAACTCTGGGCAAGCACTTCAATAGTACGTCCTGGATTTTTTACACTTACATAAAGCACTTTATTAACTGATACCACCCGTCCCCCCCACACAAACACACAGAGTCCACCACATACACTGTCTTTGAAGCTCAGTTAGAGACACAGTATCTTGTAAAGATCAATAAATAATTAAAAACGCCTGAATTAGGCCTGTCTATTTTATAATCACTTACTCTGTACATTCCAACCTACGTAAGACTGTACCAGGTTTTTGAATGTGTATGGGACTTCTTATTTTCAGAATTGATCTGCCACAGAAAAAACATATTGATTATGGTAATATATATATATATATACATATACATAGAGAGAGAAGAATCTGAAACGTGTCGACATGTCTATCAGTATTTCCATCGGCATCAGTATTTCCATCGGCAACATTACAGCCAACAAAACATGAATCTTGTTTCGCAACTGAAGAGATCATAGTGGGGAGGAAATAAAGATGTGCATAGAGCATGTGTCGCTAATTAATCTAGCAATTATCTGAACAGTACATTACCTGCTCCTTTCTCTTCTGCCAACGGCCACAAGGGCTTTCTTCCAATATTTCACTCTCATCCTCGCTCTCTTCCTCTTTCCCCCCGGACCCTGAATTCCTCTCCTCGGACATGGTCATTTTAATCCAGACAGTCGCTTTTATGTAGACCGACAACAACAAAATAGTTGATTTGCCCGGATTGCACAATGTTTCTTCTTGGGAGTAAAAGCGATACAGTTAGAAGTGGTAGACGTGGTTTAACAGCCCGTATCTTACTCGGAAACAACATTACTTGTTACAGCCGAATGAGTTGTCAAAAGAAGCACATTCCCAGGCAAGACAGAACCCTTGGGGGTGTTCTTTCAGAACGAGTCGTTACTCGCACCGCGGCAGCAGCGAATGTGTTTAAAGTGAGAGCGGGCCTCGTGCCGCCCTTCGTCGTCTTTCGGTAGTGGCCTCTGCGGCTCATGTCTATAGACATTCGTATATATTTTTTATTTTCATCTAGATTCTGCGACCTTTGCTCGCTTCCTGAATTTCCTCTACTGTAAGTATTACCGTAATTACAGAAGCTACGGCGCAAACACGACTGGAAGTGGGACAGGGAACCTACATGGGTATCTACCCACATCGCACATATGCTTTTGGTTGAATCGGCGGTTACTCGAGCAGCGGTACCCGGGGTCTCTTTTAAATTAGCACAGATCTTTTCAGACCTCCTTGAGTGGGAAGACACCCTCCCTTCTACAATTGTAATTATTATATTTGAGCAGTATATAAATTGCTCCAAAAATTAAGGGATGCCGTTATCATCCAGGAACTGCCTACACACACTGGCCACATGAGGCTGGGCATTGTCCTGCACCAGGAGGAACCCAGGGCCCACTGCACCAGCGTGAGGTCTGGCGATGGGTCTGAGGATTTCATCCCAGTACCTGACAGCTGTCAGGGTACCATTAGCTGTGTGAGCCTCCAAGGATATGCCTCCCCAGACCGTCACTGACCCACAGCCAAGCCGGTCGGGCTGGATGATGTTGTCAGAGTGTCTCCATACTCTTTCAGGTCTGTCATATGTGTTCATTGTAAACATGCACTCATCTGTGAAGAGAACGAGGTCGCCAATGGCGGACCAGACAATTCTGGAATTCTCTGGCCAATCGAGTTGCATGGTGTTTGGCTGTGAGCACAGGTCCTATTAGAGGACGTTGGACCCTCATTGAGTCTGTTTCTGACAGTATGGTCAGAAACATGCACACCAGTAGCCCGCTGGAGGTAATTTTGTAGGCACTCGAGACTGTACTGGGAGACAGAGCAAACCTTCTAGCAAAGGCAAATATGGATGTGCCATCCTGGAGGAGCTGGACTACCCATGCAACCTGAATGCAGGTACAGCCTAATGCTAGCATTTGTAACAAGGACACTAGCAAAAAGCCAAACTGGAGAAGAATCAGTCAGGAAAGATAAGGAGAGAGCGATCGTCTGTTGCCACCACCTGCAAAACTATATCCCTTTTTGGGGGTTGTCTTGCTGTTGCTATCCAGTGCACCTGTTGTCACTTTCATTTGCATATTTTAACCAAGTACTGTGTGTGAGGGAGCACTGCAGTCTTTCCAATAAAGCAATATAGTCTTACATAATCTGTGGGCCCACAAACGCCACTGAGCAACTAAACCTGATACAATCTGGACACCACTAGGGGGCAGTGGTGCATGAAGTAGTCAATGTAACCCGAATTGTAGACACGACCAGAACACATGCGTTAGAATGGCCTGCACGGCTCTGCAGCGACCACAAATGTGGTACCCATTGAAACTGGATGACGTCATGTCTTGCTTGATTGGAGGATGTGTGAATTCTTGAATGGATTTGCTTCTGTTTCTCACCCGACAGTTTACGATCTAGGTATTTTAAAGATTTGGCTTTCAAAGTAAGTTATTCGCGCAAGGATTGTGCCCATATTTCTGAATTGGGGCTGTGTTAGAGGTTTGTTAATATTATGCCCGCAGAAGGGCAGACCTGCAAATGTCTGGAAATGAATACTGATTCTTGAAGAACAAGCTTTTTGACAGGGGCGCAAAAATGAGGCAATCCGACTGTCGATTTAAAGATCCGTAACCATGTATAACACATTTAAACCTTTTCCTCTACACACCAACTGCATTGTCACATCAGCAAGCTAGAACAGTAGTTTTCTCTCTACGGATTGGCCGACACAAACGTTTCAAATACATTGATCGGTAATCCCGAATACCGCTTCACTGAATTCACAGTGCACAGTGAAGGCTGCCCGCCACTCATCAAGGCTGGGCTGCGGTCAATAAGACCCGGTTCTAATGTTGACGACCCAAACAACAATGTCGACCAATGGCCAAGACAACCTATAGGTTAGGATCTATACAAAAACACGTTTGCTTAGTCGAGGGGTCTTCCTATCCTTGTTAAACAATTTAAATAATTTGCCCAGTGCATTAACCTGAGTGCTAACGGGATGGGGGGGGGGGGGCTCTGTCGACTATAGTAGGCCCTGGTTTGGTGCTGGTCGATGTCCCTTTGATGGTCTTGTGTTTGGCAGTGCGGATGGAATTAGGTTCTGCCCAGTAACATTCAACCTGCTCCCCACCTAGCCCTTACAATGCCGTTGGGGGAATGGGGTCGGACAAACCTTAGGTCGACCTGAGTCCTTTGACCGCGCCTCAGGTCCCTGTACAAAGGTCGTCTGTTGCTTACCGTCCTTTGTGTCGAGGGGGTGGAGACATTGCCACTCCAGATAAAATCTGTGTACCCCAGTTCTGTTTCACCATAAACTCTGCAAATGGTACATGAATTTGATATGGCCTCTCATATACAGAAAAATGCCCCCTCAGGCATTTCAATCTGGAGCCATACCTTGTCATGTTGCAAACAGACAAAACCCACCTGTATTTATCCACCTGCTGGTAATCTGAACATACAAAGGCATTGATGGGGACTGGAAAGTTAATGTACTCCCATGATCTTCACCCGGCACAGCCAGAAGAGGAATGGTCACCCCTCAAAACACATCTCCTCTGCAGGTTTGTTCCCAGGTTAAGGCCTGTCTAGGAAGCTTTTCCTAGCTACTGTCAACATCAACATCTTGTTGTTGCTTGTTCTTTGGGGTTTCAGGCAGGGTATCTGAATAAACACTTTATGACAACTACTGATGTACAAAGGGCATCATAAAATTAATTTGATTGATTTGATTAATGTACAACCATAGTACATCAGTATATACTTTTTTGAGTTTGTCTGAGTCATCGAGGATCTAATAAGTGGCCATCAATGACTGATGCATCTTTTAAGATAAAAGAAAATGTGTTCTGTAAATTTGATCATAATTTATTCTGTACATTCCCAACAGACATCAAAATGGACAGACATCAAAGTTGTCCACAGCTCCAGCTCTCTCTAGCATCTCTATCCTCCATATCAAAACTTCAACAATGTTGCTGCTATGACTCTAAATGTTCTTCTATACCAACGAATAAGTGAACAAGTCTAAGGGAGAGGAGGAGAGGACAGCTTTCTTTCAGAATGGACCCTGAGATGTATGGTCTTTAATAATTGAGTTTTGTAAAGCACATGGTTGATTTGACTGGAATCTTCCGGAAAAAACCCAAAGATGATTCAGTATTTTCAGATTGCCAACCTGCCACGCTATAGCTGTCAGTGAAGGTGCAGAAGTTCCAAGGGCAACGCAAATGGCCCAGCATAGATGAGGGTTTTACGACATGTTTTGTTTTGTTTACCACCTCCTATTTATTCCCTACATTCCCTCTAGTTTCTCATTAACTGTCCATCTTTTTTGTCACCGTTGCAGTTGAGTGAGTTTCAACAGACTGAGCTGTTGAAACTGGAGACTGTCACCATGAAGCCCCGATGCAAATGGCCCAGCGTTGATCAGGCTTTAGCCAGATTTCACACAGGTCCAAAACATCCAGTTTGTGATTGGCGATTAATTAGTTTACTGCAATTGCCTCTGAAGCAAGGGATCTAACATTAAAGAGTCCCGTTCTAGACGTGAGGCATTGCAGTCATTTATATTCATGACAGAGGTGGACATAAATAAGGTTGCTATCGTTTGCACTACCTTGTTTTACTTTCTCAGCCTGGAACGAGTCACAGTCTCAACAGGCAGAACTATGCTATCAGCTCTGGCTATGCTACCGACAGACTCCACTATGCTAGCAGGCTGGTTAACAGCCTGCAGCCTGACCTGCACCCTATCTCATGGTGAGGCTGTAGGGATGAGACTCCTGTCTATTTCCCAATTTTAATGTCCCCCCTTAACCGTAAGCCCTGAACCCTCAGACTTAATGGAGGGGCATAGTGAGAAGAGAACTCAAAGTCTCCTTCAAGTGTGAATGGGCCAGTTGGAAAACAACACGCTTATTCACTGGTAATAGGGCCATGTAGAACACCAGATTATTTTCACCAGGTTGGAGATTCTATTTTAAATCAGCTGTAGTAGAGAGTCATGAGTTATTAAGCTTTCACATAGCCTAGTCTTATTACCACTTTTTTGACCATATCTTTATTTACAGGGAGCAGGAATAGGACATGGCCTCCCTCCTGATAATATTGTGGATTAGTTGGGGAACTCCAAAACATTAAGTTGGGGGATTCCAAATGTCCCAAAACAAAGAATCGCTTCTCTTAATATGTTCTCAGATAATGTGTGAGAAACTCAAAATCAAAGGGTAGACAGTAATATGCTGTAAACCTGTTTCTGACAATGCTGTATGCAGGCACGTTTACAGTGACACTCGGAAAGAACCTTTGCTTCCCAGAAGAAGCATGAACATGTAGATATCCTCAGTTCTTTGAATGAAGTGTCTTGACCTCTTTGTATTGATAGCTAAATATGCCGGAGGCATAATATACCATGCCTGCAGGCAAATATGCTGCAGGCATGGGGGGGGACTCATTATAATTAATAATTCTAATCAGTCAATATAATTATTAATTATGGACCACATAGGCGCCTACATGGACGTTTTGGGGCGGAGCGGAGCAGTGAACAACGCTGGGAATCACACTAACTTGTAGTGGAAAACAACCAGCTGCCTTTAGCGCATTCCCTCTGCGTAGGTCCAACTTTACGTTCTCCATCATCAGACAAGAAGTCGTGCTTCTAACTAGGCTACAATTAATATGCTTGTATATGATAAATGATTTAGACACCAAAGCCCAGATGCAGGTGCAGGCTTTTAAGTACAACATTTAAGGTCGAAGTCAAGTGAGGAACGGGGCTTTGTTGGCCACTTAATGAATCACCTAACAATTGCAAATAGTTGCAAACCTGTAATTGTTATTATAGATAACATACTGAACATCGTTGTTTTGAAGCGATAAATACACAGTGCACCATTGATCAAGCAGAAGTCCGTCTGCATCTGCATCTCCGGCTCCGAAATCGCATCCTTGCGCAGCTGAGAGCGCAAAATAAATAGTTACGCACAGACGCTGAAACAAAAAGTTCGCATGCTGGACTGGACAAAACACCACTCTGGGAACCTAGCTAACTTTAGCTAGCTAACCCATACGAGCATCGGGGATTGGCCAAAGACAACTATATTGGTCTCTATCAGATCTGGAAGAGAACGTGCTTTCAATCGAAGTGGATTTGTTTGCCAACAGCAATACACATTGCAACTCATAAAATGGACTCAGAAGAGCTTTATGAGGTGAGTTAGCTAACACGGCTCACTGTTAGCTAGCAAACGTTAGCTACCCATTTTGATCCGTTTAGCTACTTAGCCAGCTAGCTACCTGGTTTGGGAGTTATTAGCTTTAGTCTGATAAAAATGTTTGCCCAGAACTCGTCGCCGAGTCAAAGTTAGGCAACCTAGCGTTAACTAGGTGAGTAAGTGTGCGCTAGTCAACTAGCTAACGCTAGCTTTCCACATTAATCTGCTGGAAATAGGCTAGCTAACGTTAGCTTAATATGTTTGTGTGTTGTAACGTTTCTTATATGCGGGCAGTGAGACTGACAGCAACTAAGTTAGTTAGCTAGCGAGGAAGTTGGCTAGCTACAGTGTAGTAGTTAACGAACACATGAGTGGGTACCTTTTCTCTGTTAAAAGTTGTTAAAATATGATTTTGCCACACCTCTAATCCATGTCCACCTATACGTAAGTGTTTCATAATGATATATATATATTTCAAATTATTATTTCTTACATACCAATGCAACATCGTAGGCTCATCATTTACCAAATTAAGATACCATTCGGTGCTATGCGTCTGTGTAATTGTGAAGTACAACTTTGTTTTGTCGGTGAACTACCTGTTACAGGTGAGGTATCCAGCCCATAGCCGCTTCATTTGAATCTCGATTTTTGGAGTGAAGTTAGATTTTAGTGAGGACCATATGTCCTGAAATGTGAATCAGTCAACCCGACATCACATTTATACTAACAGCAAGAAATGAAGTCGTCCATTTGTTTTAACCAGTGTCCAGCATAAACATTTGTGTTGAATTGAATGCTTTCATTTCTGGTTAAAAATATGATCAAGGGGCAGCAGATCAGCCTAGTGGCAAGGAACATTGAGCCTATGAACGAAAGGGTTCTGGTATTAAGGGTGGAAAAACTCTGTCCTTCTGTCTGTGACCAAGACTGTTAACCGTACTTTTTCCCTGGTCATCGACGTAAATAAGAAACCGTTCATACCTAGCTGGTGAACTAACGGGTCTTCAACATCTGCAAAAGTTCTTAAGAGCCAACGTCTCCCTCAAATTTCTCTTGCTCCTGAGTGTAGTAAAAGTTCCCATGTGCCATGAACTCCCCGTTAGTTATAGCATGTATAAATATCAGTCTAGTTCTTCGGTGTCATTTTAATGGAATAGAATAATAAGGAATGGAATTACGTGAACTGAATTGGGTACATTAGGAAGTCATTGTGTTAACAGACCGCAGCTGGGTCTACTGCTGTCGTGTTCAGCTCATGATGATTAATGGCTTTCATCCCTCTCGTTGGTGTCTGGGGGGCGTCTAACCACGGCATCATTGTTGCCACTAGCAATGCTACAGTGATCACTTAAGACTTTAGCAGAGAACTGCAGCTGTGAACTTGGGACTCACAATACTTATAGGGTATTTATTACGGGCCGTGTTCAAAAAACACCTCAAGGCTAAGAGTAGCTCCTAACTTGCTGATTTAGGAGTAACTCTTACAATTTTCCGTCTAAGAGTATAACAAGGCGTTTTTAGCGCTAAAACAAGCTCCTAAATCTGCGAAACGTTGGGGGGTAGTCAAGATAACTCCCATGTCACTAAGACCAAATCACAAACAATCCTATAAGGGATGCTGCCTGCAATATGCCTTGTAATCGGGTAGACGTTTTAGAAACATTTATTGATGCTGAGCTTTTAACAAGGTACCAAGTTCATCGCGATGGTATTAGGAACCTGTCACGTCACCAACATACGGAAACAACCCAATAACACCGGAGATAAAGGATGTGTCAACACTACGCTACTTTGCCACAGGACAAATGCAGCACAGACAAGCTATGTATGTCTCAGTCATTTGTCTGTAAAATATTACATCAAACAATAAATGCCCTCCCCAGACCCCACATCGTAAAATAAATCATTCGGTGTCCTCATGATGTTCGCCAACTACAAAATAACAAAGCCAACTTCTTGGCCATAGCTCAACCACCAGGTTTAGAAGGTCTTATAAATGGGGCACACAAGTATGTATGAATTATTACAACAAAAGATTAACATGCATTTCTTTAAGAGCTGCCTGACATTTAAGGGGCTGACAGATTAGTTGAACATATCTTCGCTAGTCATTATGTGAAACTCAGCCTACATTTTTATTTGAATATAGCAACATGGCACCTCCTTCTACTGAATTGCTATAATTAATTCATTGACAGGGACCCCTCCCCTATAAGCCAATCACTGTGGGCGTGGTAGGTAAGCTTGATCAAGGTACATGGCGTCCTCCATAGAAACAGGGTCAACCCCGCCCTTTCTCTTAGCTTAAGATTTCTCCCCATTCCTTAGTAAAACATAGGTTTTAGCAGCTTAGTGAATAGGTTTTAAGAGGAAACTTTGAGATAAGAACTTTTAGTGCTATTTCAAAGTCTTGCCAGTGGTAAGGAAAAAAGTGTTATTTCCAACAGACTGTAGTAGTCGTGTGTTTGTGGCACATAGTGACTAGCCAATGGTCTATCAGATGCTACCCAGGTAGTTTAGACACACCCTTCTATGTATAATTTGAGACAAACATTTGAGGAAAATGTGATAACTATACATGAGGGAAATAGAAAATCGATAAATTATTTTACTTTGCTCGGCCTGAGAAAATTGTAAAAGTGAGGTGTTGAAAGATTAAGGGTGAGTAAATTATAAATGGAAGGGTGAAATGCATTTTTATTTTTGTTTTCTAATAGTAGGCAAAGGAAATTATTAAACACTTTCTTTATATTTAATTATCCGTTTGAATAGTTTTGTCATCAGAAACTTTTACTGACATTTGTCATTCATGGGATTCCATAATATAGTTATGAGAGAAAGTAAGTTTACCAAGTAACACTGAAAGATTATACTTTCCAATCATTTCTTCAGTAAAGAAGAGCAGATTAACTTTCATAATGCAAAATATGTACAACCCTAGCTTCAATAGCTGGTTTTGTCCCAGTTTGTCTTAAATATATAATAATTTCTCTGAGTATAAACGAATATAAATAATTTCACGATGAGTTCAATCGTCGTTGATATAAGATAGTTTTTTTCGTAAATTCAAATGTGTCAGTTGTCACTTTCACAAGGTCCTAAGAGAACTGACTGAAATCCAGGTATGCGTTTCTTTATCTCGACAATTCGTCCAACTTTCTCACTATAACTTCAGTACTTTTCAATCCTACTGCTCTGTACCGCGAGTCTTCCTTCCCGGAAGTCTGGCCCAGGCATCGTGTCTCCCTGCTACCTGCCGACTGTCTGTTTAACTTTACCACAGGTGGAGAGAATTGTGGACAAAAGGAAAAACAAAAAGGGGAAGATGGAGTACCTGGTGCGCTGGAGGGGGTACGGCCACGAGGGGGACACCTGGGAACCCGAGACGCACCTCTCCGCCTGCGTGGAGTTCATCCACGCCTTTAACCGGCAGCACGGCGAGAGACCGAGAGACGGCACCTTGCCGCGCTCCACCCGGAGCTCTCCCGGCACGGCCGGCGGCCACGGTTCGGGCAGCAATGCCCGCAAGCAGATCTGCAGGCCTCAGACGAACAGCGGCGCGGCTCCGGCGAAGCCCGGGAAAGCCTCTCCGCCCACCGGCGCGGCCGCCTCAAAACGACCGCCGCACTCCCCGGGCGCGGGTGCCACCGCCGACACGCGGCAGCACGTCCTGAGCCAGAAGTACGGCGGCCCGGCCACCGGCGCCGTTTCCAGCCCGGGCTTCACGAGCGGGCCCGCGGCTGCTCCGGTGGGCACGGCCCGTCGGAGCATGGACCTGGCCAAGTCCGGGATCAAGATCCTGGTGCCCAAAAGCCCCATGAGCAACCGGGCGGGGTCCGAGGAATCGCCCAGCGAGGCGGCCCAGAGCCTGGAGCAGGGGGGTCAGGAGCAGGACGCGGTGCCCCCGGAGGTGGCCTTGCTGGAGAAGCCCCCGGGGTTGCTGCTGGCCCCGGGGGAGGAAAGGGCTCGCATGGGGACCCGGCCCAGGACACCGAGCCAAGGCTCCTTGATACCCCCACAAGTCCCCATAACGCCAGCTTCCATACACACCCTCAACGGGAAGGGTAAGAGGCTAGGCTCTTTGTTAGACTTCCTTCACAGAAATGAAGTTAAAATATGCCTGGGAGGCGCTGATGTTGAAGAAACTCTGGTTGAATCGTTGGACTGGCTAGATCGAATCTTAAGCCGGGGGCAATTGGTTTTATTCTAGAACATTGAACATATCTAAAATCTGTAATGTACTTTGATGTCAGTGTCTGCTAAATACCTCAAATGTAAATTTTATAATATAATAATCTAATTACCCAACTTGGTTAGGGTTAGAATTTGGGCTGTGGCTTGTTTTCAGATCGTTTGTATTCATTCTGCAGAAAACCTAGAAAGGGTGGCTTTTACTTAGATTGGGTTGCTTTAACGTCAGCTAGTGGTATCTAAGCAACATCCCTCAGATTCCATGTGACATTAAACAGTGTAGCGCTAGAAACTGGCGTCCCTGTGGAATTTAAGGTGTTCGTGTCCACGAGAGACTAGCGGTGCACGTATTTGGAAATGGCGTCAGGACAACTGTAAAGCAGTAAATGAACGTTCGATACACACACGTTCGACAGACACACACGTAATTGGGGGAAACATATTTTTGTAACATTGACATGCCTTTGTAGACCTCCAAGATGTAAAACTTGTCTAGTGTATCGTCGGGATATTTTTTATGCTTTCATTTTGTTGTGGGTTTGTGCACAAAACTAGATAGTTGTTTTGGTCAAACTTTTGGGCTATCTGAATAACGGAGTGGAAAATGAGTTGTAACTGCGGTGGGTGTTGAGAATAGCGAAAACCAGCCCATGTTAAGGACCACACAAACACCCTTTCTAATTACTATTTGGGCAATGTCATCTTCCTTTGAAGTTCTAGGTAGGGATGTAATGGTAGCTGACCAGTATGGCCCATTTTAAGGTTCATGTCCATTTCAGTTCCATGACCACCCATTTCCCCTCAGCCGTCTGTTCCCCCCCACCAGGCACATCCACGCTCATGGAGGCACTGGCGGCTAATGGCACCGCTAACCTGCAGCGTGCCGTGGCCGGAGTCACCGCCGTCTCCTCGGCCGGGAAACGTCGATTTGAAGACCGGCGCTCGGTCTTCGACAAGCGTCTTCGGTTCAGTGTCCGGCAGACGGAGAGCGCCTACCGCTACAGAGACCTGGTGGTCAAGAAGCAGGACGGCTTCACGCACATCCTGCTCTCAACAAAATCCTCGGAGAACAACTCTCTCAACCCCGATGTGAGTCACGTTTCCTTCGGAAGCATTGCACCCTTGTCCCTTTTCCCCGGCTGAAGCTGAGCAGCGGTGGCTCTTTGAGGGATCTTTGAGGGGAGACCAGATGCAGCTGGAAGGGGTGTTGGGGGGGGGGGGCGCTTTCAAATGGGACTTTAAACGGGTGTCCTCTGTGGTCAATATATATCTTAGTTGGGGTGTTTTCCTCTGACGTCCTGGAAAGGTGTTCAATCTGGCCCAATCTGGCCCACGTCAAGAACACCTAATCGTTATTCCGAACCTTCCCCTCCTCCCACGCACAAGTACCTTGTAGTTTTATTTTACCAACATTTTGAAACAATTGATATTTATATATACAGTATATTAATTTACTGAATTACATGGTTAAACAAAACCATATTGGCTTGGTTTCTCTGCCGCAGATCTATCCGAAATGTATTTTCAGCTGTAATCCTCAACTGTTTGATCTTCTGTGTCTGGGAAACTGTCTAAAAATTTAACTTTTTAAAATTGTAATTCCATCTCCTGGCTGCCTCAGGTGATGAAGGAGATACAGAGTGCCATGGCAACGGCTGCAGCCGACGACAGCAAGCTGGTCCTGCTGAGCTCTGTGGGTGGAGTCTTCTGCCTGGGCCTGGACTTCATCTACTTCATCAGGCGGCTCACGGATGATCGTAAGAAAGAGAGCATCAAGATGGCTGAGACCATTAGGTGAGTCCGGGGGTGGACTTCACGTCCCATTTTACACGCTTCATGAATCTGAATGCAACATGCAGCAGTTTCTGCCACACCTGCCAGGTAGCTGGACAATTTTTTGGAAGAAAGAAATGCTTACAAACATCAAACATGTATGCAAAATACATTTATGAAAACTTGAGAGATGGATATTTCGGATTGTTTATTTCAGCTAATGAAAGATGGTTACAAAACGTGTTGTTTTGAATATTGCTTGTATTATTCTAATATTGCCTGGATTGTTTTTCTTAATTGGAAAGGGTCAGGTACGGTCATTGGTTTGGAAACATTTCAACCACATAAAAGTAACTTAATTTTAAGAAATTACATAAAACATTTTTTTATCATTTATGCAAATAAAATGCCTTCTGTGGAAAAAGTTGCTACACCCCTACCTTTACATGAAATGGCCCTAATTGGAATTAGGTTCACCAAAACAATTATCTGACAATAATAGTACCTTGGGCAGGTTGAGTATCCCATAACGATGAGACACTCGGTGTCTGGGTCTGCCAGGTGTTACAAAGCCATTTCCAGGCCATTCAAAAAGAACAAGGGTAACAGGGAGGGATTTACAGGCCTCTCTTGCCACCATCACTGTCAAAGTGCCCGAGTCAACTGTCAGAAAGAGACTGCACAAATATGCCCAACATGGGAGGTTAGGAAAGAAGATGCCTTAACTGACACGTAACTGACATTTGCCAGATAACACCCGGGTAAAGACCAACACTGCAATGTGAACAAGGTGCTCTGGATAGATGAGTTCTTTGGCTGAAGCAATGTTTTTTGGAACATGGAGGCGGTAGCATCGTGGTTTGGGGCCATTTGCTGCCTCTGGGCTTACCAACTTAACATCACGGAGAAAACCCTGAATTCCATATTGTACTAGAGTTCTTTTAGAGATGGCTGAAGTTAACCAGAATGGATCTTGAACCAGAACAATGGTTCAAAAGACATCAGCAAAACAACAACAGCGTGGAATAAAAAAAAGTAAGGGTGGGTTATGGAATGTCCAGACCCAGATCTCAGTTCTATCAAAATGCTGTATGGAGGTGTAAAATTGGCTGTGCGTGTAAGAAAACCTTCCAGTATGATATTATTAAAGTAGTACTTTTGAAGAGTGCACAAAAATGTCTCCCTGTCGCTCTAAGTGCCATAATGGACAGATACAGGAAAAAGTCATATTTTTCAGTAAACAGCAACACCAGTTACTGAAGCTAGCAGTGCACTTATTTCTTCCTCTATGTTAATTTATCGATGAATAAACTATTGCAATAAATATGTTTTTCAGTGTTAAATTAGGTTATCTTTATCTGTTGAAGTGAAGATTACAGATATTCATTGAAAAAATTAATTTACTAACCTATACTGTAGACGATATCTGTATTGGATTTTTTTATTAAAAAGAAAGTCTGTCCACCTTCCACAAAGAAAGTCTGTCCACCTTGCTCAAAAGGGAAGACGCTGACAATAATTTGGCTGGCTTCAATCTCTCAAACACAGTTCTACAGTTGTCTCGTATGGTTGGTTACCGAAGAGGTGTAACACGGTTAATCGATCGCCCCCGGCGCCCTGTGCTGTCGGTCTTAGACGTATTGCCCTGGCGTTCGGTGATGCAGACCGTCTGTTGTTCCCACGGTCAGGACATTCGTGAACACCTTCATCCAGTTCAAGAAGCCCATCATCGTGGCCGTGAACGGGCCGGCGGTGGGCCTCGGGGCCTCCATTCTCCCGCTGTGCGACGTCGTCTGGGCCAACGAGAAGGCCTGGTTCCAGACGCCCTACGCCACCTACGGGCAGACCCCAGACGCCTGCGCCTCGCTCACCTTCCCCCGCGTCATGGGTGTGGCCTCGGTGAGTCTGTGCAACGTCGTCTAGGTGGGGTGGGCCTCTACAGGTGTGCGAAACGCTGGTGTGGGAATTCATCAAAAACATTTATTGCCTTTTAATAAATGCCATCACAATACAGGACTTTGATTCTGCCCTTTGACCCTGGATTCATATAGCTGGCTCACTCCTCTCCTTGATTTCAGCCACACACGTTTCTTTCTTCTGTGACCGTATAGTTTTAGGCATATTAGGCGAACAAGTTGTTCCCAAATAAATATTTACCTGCTTTAGCGTCATGTTTCCTAGCTTACACTTTTAGTTTAGATGGTTGACGTATGCAAATGCCCACTAGCTAGGTCATTGTGGAGCCTTCACCCGTGTCCAGTGGTTTTGAGGTTCACGCCGGTTTAGGAACAAACAATGTACGCAAAAGCTTCCTGTCCAGGGCACCGCTCGTCAAGCACAATTCTACTGACCAGAACAAACTTTATCAGAACCGCAGAATGCTTCGTCGGCCGCTAATGAAGCGCTAACTTTGGCGGCAGCACCTCCCCTCACTGCACTCTGAGCAATGGCATTGGTCCTCCTCAGTGTGTACGGGCCTCTGCTCATGTTGGCCTCCACACTTTTTAAAGATGCATTTTAAGTTTTTTGTTTAGACAGAAAGGTTGACATAGCTTCAGCGGATCGAGCAGTAGGTGAGATTCAAACCCCTGCTGCAGTAGCACATGTGCACCGAAGGCAGTGGCTCAGACCACTGGACTAGGCAAGACTGCTGAGTAACCCAGAGTAACCCAGAGTAACCCAGAGTAACCCAGAGTAACCCAGAGTAACCCAGAGTAACCCTGACATTCCTCTCTCTCTGTCTGCAACATTTCTCTGTTCTCCCCTTCTCATGTCCTCTATTCTCTCTCTCCCGTTCGTCTGTTCTATCCCACTTCTCTATATTCCCAGGCGAACGAGATGCTACTGAGCGGGCGGAAGCTGACGGCCCAGGAGGCCTGTGCTAAGGGCCTAGTGTCCCAGGTTCTGTGGCCTGGGACTTTCACTCAGGAGGTGATGGTTCGCATTAGGGAGCTTGTCTCTTGTAATTCAGTTGTAAGTCATCCCTTTGTTATTAGTTTCTGTGGGTTTTTCTTTTTTGATATTGTGTGACATCTTTCACCACTGCCTTTCGTGCTCTTTCACATTTGTGTCTCATCACAAACATCTCCACATGCACTTTCATTCTCACACACACACACACACACACTGAGCCAAGCGTCATGTACAGACAACTGGATGACAAAAAGAAGAGTCATTCCCCTTATGATTTGTCTTTCGCTGCTGTCCGCGTGGCGGCCGGCGGCCTCTCTGCTCGGCCCAGGTTCTGCGGGAGTCCAAGGCGCTGGTGCGGAACCCAAACCGCGCCTCCCTGGAGCAGGCTAATGAGCGCGAGTGCGAGGCGCTGAAGAGAGTGTGGGGCTCCTCGCAGGGGATGGACTCCATCCTCAAATACCTTCAGAAGAGGATCGACGAGTTTTAAGGGTTAAAGACAGCGTGTCCCTAGCCCCGCCTCCCCGCCCGGGCCCCGCCTCCCCTTGCTCTGAAGCGCTGTGCTGCGAAGGAACCAAACAAACACGCGGCCCTGGCCGCACGCAGCCTTCGTGTTCATCCCTTCCGGCCTCCCAGCATCCCCCCACGGGGGCGGGGAAGTGCTTGGTTGATTGCCCCCGCCAGCCCGGGGGGGTGTGTGTGTGGGGGGGTGTGTGTGTGTGTGTGTGTGTGTGTGTGTCTCCGAGGGAGGCCCGGCTGAAGATTAGTACACTTAACGGCTGTTCCTGCTGGACCCTTTGTGTCTCCTGCCGTCCCGGCGTCTTTGGGACCTCATGGTGACCCTTGACCCTGACTGCCCACTGCTACGGTGACAAACCACGGGGGGGGTGGGGCGTCGGAACGTCGCCGAAGCGATTCTGTTACACCTACGTCAGGTTAGACTGGATGTGGCCCATGTTGAAAGGGGTGGAGGAGTTGCAGAGCCTGTTGAATACAGAGAATGTGTCTTGCATAGCAGGGTGTCCATCTACACAGCTTGAAATGGATTTCGGTTTGATGTGTTTACATGGATTGGCAGTTGTCATACGGTGTAGCAAAAGCCCACATTGAACATTAATCTGAAGAGAAAAAAAAAAAACCTGGGTTACTGTTATTGGAGAGCTTGCAGTAGAATGTGACGCTCTAAACGCTCGAAAAAGCAATTTGAAGTAGCCAAGTTGATTAGGGGCTTTTTGGATTCTTCAAAATTACACATTTTTTTTTTAAGACCAGTAAGACTGTAACAGGATTTAAGTGCCGTTTGATTTAACGAAAGGGCAGATTATTTCATGAAATACTTGTGATAAGCAGGTCTCTATGCTGAACATTTTTACAAGTAGCATGTGTTATAATTTGAAAATGTGTATTTTCAACTCATGCTTTTGCCAAATTACAAATTCTATTAACATTAAATAAGTTTGGGCACTTGCAAATGAACAAAGTGAAGTTGACTGGCGTCCACGTTTTCCAGGCTCGCTGATGGTCCTCAGTTCTGGGTTGCGCAGCAAATAATTGCCAGACGTTTGAAAGATCTGCAGCTTTCACAATGAAAGTGTCGGGAAAATGTCTTTAAAAGATTGTCATTTTCAGCTGTGCGCCCTGAGCCTTAACAACATGGCTTTGATTTAATCCAGGCCAGGGTCTGTCTCAGAATAACCTTTAAACAGATCTTTGCTGTATTTATTTTGCTGAGACATTTAACCCAGGTTGTACAATTGTCTTCTCATTTGGCGTAGGAGTGCAATCCTCCAAACTGTTCCCATGGTTAATATATATTTTAAATTAAGAGATTTATTGGAATATTACAATTAAATTAAATATTCCACAATGCCTGAATTATTCCTTCTGTAGAACATGCCACATAGGGAAGACACATGGACTGGCAGTTTGTGTGCGTAGATGTGACAAGTCCAGCGCTCACACATTAAGGCTCCAGCTGAGATCCCATGCAGTGCCTTACTCTTTATTCCTTCTTTCAGGGACCTCTATAACACAAAATGTGTGTTCTGATGTGAAACGATTTTCAGTGAAAACGGCATGTAATGTTCATCCATTGGAAGGGGGCCAATGCCTTGTGATCCTCAGACCACATCATGAAGGTGCATTGGCTGACATTTGAAGGCTACGTGTTCAACAATAAATACACCCAGGGATTGAAACACACATTTGGAGAATCCCACTTTAATCAGGACCACAAATATAGGACTATGTATATCACCATTTTGTGTGTGTGAGTGTGTTGGAGAGAGGTTACCTCTGCAAGACTGTGGGGACTTTAATTCGTCAACATTCATTTATAGTCCTAAAGGGGTACAGCTTTGTGTTTGTAAAACAAGAATCGTAATTTGCTAACTTTTGCATTTGTCTTTTTGTATATGAATTATTACTCTGCGGTGGCCTGACAAATAACCAATTATAATAATTTGGCCAGATTACTTTTTCACTGGATCAATGACAGCAGAGGGGGACTTGAGGTAACAGTAGATCTGAAATTACCTAATATCTAAAGTTGTCTTGAGAAATGGCCAACTGCTGTTACCTCTTTCCATTAAAATAATGGAAAATGTCCTTTTTATTTATATTGTCTTAAAGTATATGAAGTATTTAAATATTTAAAGATGAGATGGTTTTGACATGTCTGTTTTTTTGAGTCATTGCTCATAGTTTGTGTCACTGTTTTTACTACTAGTTTTTTTTCTTCTCAAATGTGAAGTAGTATTTTCGACAGCTCAGTGTAATCATTGACGTGATATGATTTTAGTTCTTATTTCCGGCTCTAGTATATTACAGCCCTATCTTTTTCACCTTCATCAGAATTTAGTCTTGGCTTTCATACATAGTTAGTTTCTGTGTCCCAACCAATCACTAATGATAATGATTAGTACATTTCCCCCCTATGTTTCACTGGATTAACAGCGCTGAAGCAATAATAGATTTGACAGAACCTTAACCCGTACCTGTAATTGTCTTTAGAAACTGTCAGTTAGGTAAATCCGCCTCCTTCCATTTCAATAATGGAGTCATTATTTATATTGTCTAAAAGTAAATTATTTAAATATTTAAAACGGAGATGGTTTGGACAAATGTTGTTTGTTTTGAGTCATTGGTTTGTATCACTGTTTAGTTTTGTTGACCCTGCTAGTATTTCGTCAGCTAATTCTTACTGATATTGTATTATATTAGTTATCACTAAGTTCCGGCCTATCACCGCTCTCCTATCACCGCGCTCCTGATCGTGTCAGGTGAGGAGATGGGTAACGTCTTATCAAAATACTTTTTTCAGCATCATTGTTATTGCATTTATTTTCCGCAGGGGACATTGGGAAGGTATTTCTGGTGACATTTCCTGTAAGGCAAAAAAAAGGATTGTTTGTCACACAGCGAAGAGGTGTGTCGTATCAGTACTGTGATGCTCTGTATAAAAATAAACAAGGCCATTGTTTTGTTTTCCCGAGTTGTGCCCGGCGAGCATGTAATATCCCCTTGTTTAAAGAAATCTTAGAAGGTTTCTGCACCCTCGAATCAGAGTAGCTAAGTAGGTCAGCCACCCTGCATCTGCTCAACCTGTGTATCAAGTATTTTTGTTGTTCACTGAAAAAAGAATGCAAGATGATGACAAGCATCAGAGCACCAAGGCTAGTTGCAGAATTCACTCAGCTTCTTTGCATTTTTCAACTTTGACAAAGTTTACTCTGACCTATTTTTGTACAGCAGCAAGAAGAGTTTACTTAGTCTGAATCATAACATTCACCCTTCCAATTCTTCAGTCAGAATAGCTGTATTGTGTCTGTAGACTGAACACCTGGTAACAGTATTTTTGCTAATGTAACATTTTGTAGTTGAACTTATACTGTACAATCTGTAAAGTGTTTTTTTTTTATTTGATTTAAAAAATATATTTACTGTGGAAATAAACTGCCTAAACCTGGTAATAATTGCATTGCGTGTTGGTCAAGGTGTAATATATGGGTCAATTCCTTTTGACTTTAGTATTTTTCGGGACCAACTGCTGTTAACTCTATATGAAAGAAGTGGGATTTGCAATAAAAATAAATTGACCTTAAAAACATCACAGTTTTAGTGAAGATGAAATATCACACTTTTTTATCACAAATGAGAAGCAGTCTTTATTTGTAAATAAAACACTATCTTTAACTCCAAGCAAAGAAATCCAAGCAAAATAAATTGTCCAATGCAAAATAATAAACAAACATTATGGGGGACATTTATCATTGGAGCCAGTACCCATCTGCAGCCAGTAATCCTGGTTTTTGAAGAGAACGAGGTTGTAGAAATTCTCACCGCCTTTGTGAAAACCATGTTCCCTGTCTCCCCAGGAAACGGGACTGTCCATAAAGCCGTGGACAGTCAGTGAAAGCCAGGATGTGAATTTGGGCTCGTCAAAGTACCGCCTGGGTTGCGGGAGAGACCACAGAGTGGATTAGTTGGAAGTCTCTACGACCTTATTTAACACCGCAAATGTGCTGTGGGAAACCGCACCAGTGGTCCGTTTCCTTAAAACAGATTCACCACCGGTTGCAGACGTGTGTTTAGTAGACAATGCATGGCTTTGCAGTGTCAAAAATATGCAACGCGCCACCTGTGATATAACCGGGTAGAAACTTTCCGAAAACTGGTCTATTTATTGGAGCCCACACTACAAGCCCGCCCTCTTACCAGAAGTGTAACTATGAAATTGGGTATGAGGTCAAAGCTAAACTTACCGGAGTTCCTGAAGCAATGAGTAGATGTCTTCTGGCAGCACCAGGCCAGATACAGCACAGTGCAGGACTTGGCTAATGGGCGTATTGGGCTCTGGGCAGATGTAAGTCGAAATGAAGCTGGTTGCTGCATTGTCACTGCAAACAACAATGACAACGGTCATCAGCTTTCTGCTTGCTTTGAGACATTTAACCAGAGGAAGATGGTAATACACACCAAGACTCACTCATCTATGTATTTCATTATTCTGTGGCTTTGGAAAAGTATTCAGACATCTACAATTCCTCTATATTTTTTGTTATAGAATTTATCTCTAATTGACTTTTTTTGCTTTGTTCATCCTTCCCTGTCCTAACCAGTCTCCCTGCCGCTGAAAGGCATTCCCATAACATGACGCTCCCACCCCTATGCTTCACCGTACTGTCCTGCTGGTTGAAGTGAAAGCCACCAGGAAGGGTAGCTCTCCAGGGGTGGAGATCCCTGAGCTACTTGTTAAGCGGTACCTCTGTTTTGTAGGAAGTAGCACATGGTGTTCAGGCCTAATGGTCTGATTTTGATCCCACCGAGCCAGATCATCTTTTCCCTCATGCTCCTTTAAATGTCATTCTGTAAACTCCAGATGAATGTCCTCCTGGAGGAATGTCGCATGACTCTAAATCAGAAGTGTCTTACCACTAGCACTAGTGTCTAGCCACTAACATGCAGACCTAATTGAAGTTCTGCAGAGATTGATGCCCATCTTGCAGGCTCACCCATCTTTTGGTCTCACATGCACTGTGAATTGAGACAGGGGTGCACATTCCTAAATACGGTAAATCAATTGATGTTCTAGAGGACCCCTCAAATGATCAAAGGGCAGGATGCGTCGGAGCTCAAAAAAGTAACCCTATGTACATAAGATTTCATGAATTGGCCAACATTTGTAAGCGCTGACTTTTTGATTGTCATTACTGACTATTGTGTGTAGATTGATTCCACCCAAAAAATCAAGGGGATACATATTTGTCTGCAACTGAACGATTTAGCACATACCAACTGATCCCAGTGCTCACGGCCCCGAGCCACTCCAGGAAGCTGTGGGGGTCGCATGAACACTGGTCCCCGCGCAGGTCTGTTGACTGCAGAGTTGGACAGGACAGGTCCCTCATGGTGTGCGTACTGACTACTGGCCTGTAATCTTTCCACTGGTAACGGGACAGGAGACTCTGCAGGACTCCGTCCCCAGCCGTCCCT
Source organism: Novumbra hubbsi (assembly GCA_016801125.1). Lineage (NCBI taxonomy): Eukaryota > Metazoa > Chordata > Actinopteri > Esociformes > Umbridae > Novumbra > Novumbra hubbsi. Next base: position 16,107 of record JACXGK010003490.1, on the reverse strand, counting down.
GAGGACAACTTCGTTTTATTCACAACTCCACTATCGAGCACACAAAGAGGTTTATTAATGGACCGTTTTGTTTCCGTTTGGTCTGGTGAAAACGACCTTCGGACTTGGACTCACAGTCAAACAAAAAGATCATCTTACCGGAGCTGTGTCGCGCTAGCAGGAAGTCACTTTTTAGAGGTACCCTATCTTTCAAGCCGGAGAAAACACGCTGGTATCGCTTCCCTCCTGGAGCCATGGATTTATCCGTCAGATCGACCGTCACGACTGCAGGACATCAGGAATATGACTCATCAAAAACATTTCAAGCTTAATTTGGAACGTCCCAATAACAGACAGCCAGAAGCCTGGTTAAGTATGAATTAATGACAAATGTATGCAGAAGTTAATTCTTAATTTTTCTGACCATATCTCATAGGACGTTTGTGGCTGTAATGTGATGGCTTTCCTTCCAGACCCAGCTGTTCATAAGTGTCCTTATCCACAGACAGAATCAACTGCCCTAAAACACAGACAAAGCAGAGATCATTTACTGAAGGTTAACATGACTATTGTAAAAAAGAAAAGTAGGGAAACGTATGCATAAAATGATGAAAATAAATGTAACATTTCAGGGTTCTTTAATTAAATAACTCTAATCAGAATCAACTCCAGTATTGAAATCATATAATAGGTAGGGCACAGTTTTATAAAAACAATGAGGACTCACTGCTGGGGAGAAGTGCGATTGTGTTATCCTGGTCAATGTGCGTTCTGTACGAAAGAGCATAGAGACCGCCTGGGAAAAGAAAACCCAAGACCTTGAAGACACCGTAAAAACAAAACCGCTTTTTCATCTGTATAATATTATAGGCAGTAGTAGTTTTCCGTTAGCCACAGAGAACAACGTGTAACTAGTATTCTATATAATTGTGTGTACCTACCATCCAGTACTGCATTCTCCAAGAAGGCTTTATCCAAAAACTCATATACTGGTAAATTCTTCACCAGAAAATACTTGCTAAACTTTTGTATTACACTGGCCAGCTGGGATGGAAGGATACCACATTCTGGTATCACCAAAGACACCTGAGAGTATCACATGTACGCTGTTAATAATATTCATGACACATGGAATTGACGGGACTGGCTAGTTAGCAAACCGTGTCGTTTAGATATAATTAACCTTAAAGACAATCCAATGTTACAGCAGGTTCTGTGCAGATCACAATGTATGTAGATAGCTATGCCGTTGCTTACCTTGTGGTTAAAATAATGCTTTGACACGTGAGTGTCGAGTCTAGACTTCTCATCCTCAAAGCTCGATTTTTCGCATACAAGTAAACTTCTTGGACACTTTTCTAGCCCTGGGAACATTTTAATCAGACGTACGTTCCCAAACAAAGTCACTAAAAACTTGCACCCAATACATTTACATACGCGCACACATGCAAAGGCGTTTTCTCAATACTCGTCTACATCAATCAGGTTTAGTACTAACTTGACCAACTACCGGTTAGAGAAACAGAATGCATGTCACATGTTTGACGCAGCCAATAGACACCTTTAATTCATTTAAAGGTGCAGGCGCAAATATCAGCGTTTTACGTGGGCTTCGCAATAGGAACATACTTTTTTTTTTAAACATCGCTAAAAAGAATTGTATTATCTACTGACAAAAGCATGTAAGCAGCGTCATATGAGCAGGGGACGTGTTTAGTTTCTGCTCAAGACACATAATCCATTAGAAACCTGTGGTCACAAGCCACCCATTCAGAATCAATGGCTCAGACACCACAGCCAATGATGGGAACGAGTATGAAATTGACTAAGGTTTGAAAAAACATGCAGCAAAACGAAACACACAACTAAATAGATTACCGTTTAATGTAAATACAGCCACGACTGTAGCACAGGGGTATAGATTTTTTTTTTTACACTATGTTACAAATACAAATTACAACAATACATTTAAATATTGTACAACATTCTGGACACATGTTTCAATACATCAGAGAAGAAACACAGGATTGCATAAGTGCTATGGGACGTGCCTTGCCAACAGTCAAACGTGACTGACTAACCAAAAATCAGGTCACAAGAGGTCTAAGATTGTGTCTATTGTAACAACAATCCTTATGACACTACTACACACTCAGAAGTCCCTGTGAACCCCAACTTCCTCCACGACGGTCCTCTGAGCTGAGTACATCTGGCCAATGGACGCCTGCAAAATAGAAAGATAATCAGTGTCTACAAGTTGAACATGCAAATTCATGTGTTGGCAAGAGGTAGATGGATCTGAAAACGTGTTATGTTTTGCTTTTTATTTTAAATGTAGAAGCAACAATATAAAGAACCCCTGTTGTTAGGTAAACATACAGATAGTCACGCAGGCCTTGCGTGCCCTTGAAACAATAGTATGACCCACTGAATTTCTCCTAAAGTTAATCCTTCTAGCCAATAACATAATCAGCGCCACTGCGGTCTTTCACCTGCCGCTTGATGACAGCAAGACTCTCACGGGCCTGGTTAAGCAGTCTATCCAAAGATTTGGGGTTGTCAACGTGGAGATTTTCTCTGAAACCATCCTTCACCCTACGAAGGGCGTACGTTCTGAAAAACACCGCAATTGCACGAATACATTTTAAAACCGCAGGTTGTATGCGTTTTATCTCCATTTAACTGTAGGTGTGTGACTGTAGGGTTTGTATCACCAGAGAAATCATACGTTTCGAAGCACCCAAGAGAGATGAAATTTCACTGAACATCTTCAAACTATCAGTGCTTGGGCGAACATATCTGGTCTCAATATTTATACCCGCATGTCTTTTGATACTCTATACTAGCTAGACGAACATATTTGTGGAATGGAATGTATATCTTACCGAAATATTCACCAAGCCACAGCAGGCGTTATTAGTACAACCTAAAACATAATATAGACCTAGTAATATATATACTTAGTAAACGACGTCATAGTTAGTGAAGCAAATTAACATTTCCTTGTGTTTAGAGATTACATAAACATTGTCATATTACAAGCTATGATTTCAACCGCTGCAGCTACATTAGATCGCTTACCTGTAATTATAAGACGGTAATGTTTTGCACTCTTTTATTAGCATTTTGTACAACAAGATGACCTGACTTTTGCCGCAAGCCGCCATGTCGGTTGAAGTGAATCGTTCGAGAATAATGAGTTGAAGGTCCTTCAAACTAAAAGTCCCATCGCGCAAAATGATTGAGATTGAACGAGGAATCTACTCTGGTATAATGTTACCAGGTTTTCGACTTCGCTTTTTGAGCCATCTCAGTGTCCGTTAACACATGGACGGAAGCGTGTGGAAAATTGTTTCACACGAGTTCGTCTTACATAGTTAAAACTCCCAGATAAACACAGGTGTATAAAACATTTCTCGGTAAATTGAAATACCCGATTAAATGTCCATGGACCAGTTTGTACCAGGACAGTTTGATGATGCGGATGAATCAGAAAGGTTGGTCGTCTTTAACTACAGTTTATTTTGTCAGCCTAAAGAGACAGTCGCCAAATGCAACAACACATGCCCATTGTGACCCTGACACTTAATAACATAGGAGGTTATGTAGCTACGTGGGTATGTCATATTTAATAGCGGGTTTGATTTGTAGGTAGTTTTTGATATGCCCCAGTCCTGTGCCTAATAGTGTCACTAGTGCCAGATTTGCTGTAAAACAAGGTTACCCGTATATCCATACTCACAGTTTGCCAAGTATTATCGAACTGCGTTACTATACTTAATAAGTCACTAGTGACCTAAGATAATCCGCTGCCCGTATATAGGCAAAGGTGTTTTGTAACTGGCTTTCTGTCATTCACTCCTTGATGTACATAACATGACAAGTTAACTGTGTTTCCTAAAAGTGTTTCCGCCACCGAGCCAGCTGAAAAGATGCCAGCATTGGAGAGCCGGATCGATGGAGTTTATCTGGAGACCCGAAATCAGGACTCTTATGACGATGAGTATGATGACGAAGATGATGATGATGACGACGATGACTGGGACTGGACTGAAAAGGGCGACTTGACAAAACGCTATGCATCTAATAGAACGGGAATGAACCACCAGGTTAGCTCATAACAGCCTGGTGAAAATGCTTCTATATGCCATCTCCAGTATGACACGCTGGACCAGGGTCTGAATTCTGCTGGCGTGTTGAGTGCCTCAATCAGCCCGCCCCAGTGACATTAAAACCTTCTTGTAAATTAAATTACCTTTCCCTCTCTTCACCTTTACAACATTGTTATAGGGAGCTTTGATAAGCAGATTTGATAAACATCAGCAATTCTATAAATATGTGTATGGTTGGCGTTTTTAAAAATACATTATTTTCTCTTGTAGCACGAGCTGATATTGGATGAAATGAACTTGCTTTTCCTTTACAGGCTAATAAACAAAACCCGAGTAACAAATCTCTGAACCTGTCGACCCCAAGTGACAAGGCTCTGAGGAAGTTTGAACACAAGATAAATTTAGGTGAGTTCAAGTAGTTTTATGTAAATCAGGACTGGGTCCAATAAAGTTCCAATATTCTTCAACTGCGTTCTAGTGAGGAACAATGTCAACTTGTGGTTCAATTTCTGAGTTGGGATTCGGCGTTTGACCGGTCGCCGCAAGGTGACTAGATCAAACCGCAAGACGGCAAGGAGACAAATCTGTATTTCGGTCACCGAGCAAGGCCGTTAACCCCCGTGTTGAGCTCTGAAGGCATTCCTTCTTTTTTCCTGTAGATAAGCTAAACTACGCTGACTCTGTGATCAACAAGGTGACCGTGATGCAGAAACAACGAGATGCTGACACGTATGTAACTGTCCACCCCACACCACAACGCACTTTACCAGAACTGCTTCTGCTGTACTGAAGACATTTCTGTCGTCTGGTGCGGTTACGTCTGACAGGTTTCGGGTGAAAGACAAATCGGATCGGGCTACGGTTGAGCAGGTAGGCCTGGAATGTTTCAAATGTTTTATTGTTGCTGCAATTGATATATGCAAGTGCGCAAAGTACGCCAAAAAGACATCCTTCTTAAAAACATGCCCCTATTTTGGATCACATTCTGATCAGGGACTAAGATGACTCGTCATCTGTGTTGTCTTACGCAGTGTTGTCATTCTGGTGATTCTGAGTTGTTGTCAAATGTCAGCGCGTTGGTCGGGATGCGTTCGGGAATTCATTACTGGAATGGTTGTTGCGCACAAACACCAGTGACAGAGCCGTGGAGGTCCGCTACAGTGCTTCCTCGCTTTGCTGCTTTGGAATCCAGTTCTTACTGTAATAACGGCATGGGTTACAATGGTGGACCGCCAGGAGCCCTGATCTTTAGAAGCCCTGACCTCTAGGAGCCCTGACCTCTAGGAGCGCTGACCTCCCAGGAGCCCTGATCTTTAGAAGCCCTGACCTCTAGGAGCCCTGACCTCTAGGAGCGCTGACCTCCCAGGAGCCCTGATCTTTAGAAGCCCTGACCTCTAGGAGCCCTGACCGCCAGGAGCCCTGATCTCTAGGAGCCCTGACCTCTAGGAGCCCTGACCTCTAGGAGCCCTGACCTCCAGGAGCCCTGACCTCTAGGAGCCCTGACCGCAGAGTGACTTGTATTTTCTGCGTTTGTCCGTCTGCAAGGTGCTGGACCCGCGCACGCGGATGATCCTGTTTAAGATGCTGAGCAGAGGAGTCATTTCTGAGATCAATGGATGCATCAGTACGGGCAAAGAGGCAAGTCCAGGCCGTCATTCCCACACTTGATGTATTCACCCACGGAGAGGATCGCGTCGTTAACGTCATGTTTACGTTTCATTGAACAGGCAAATGTTTACCACGCCACAACGGCCAACGGCGAGAGCAGAGCCATCAAGATCTACAAGACCTCCATCTTGCTGTTCAAGGACCGTGACAAATATGTCAGTGGAGAGTTCAGGTGAGGAATGTTCTGGCGTATATTTTACCATGTTTTATGGAGATACAAGACGTGAGTTGTCACGTTTAAATTGTGGTGGACCAAACGGTTTTAGTGCGGGCCATCGTTGCAGAACCTTCTGGGTGCTGTAGTTGGAGAAACGTTTGCTCATTTGAGATTTCAGTGAATGTATGATTTAAAAAAATAATAAAAAATCTTCACACATCAGCATTTAGCAAATCTGAAATGGGACTGAAAGCAATATGCTGTATCTGTTGCTGGTTATTCTGATAATCAGCTGATTAAAATGTTTTAATACACCTGACTTTGCTCTACAAAGACTCACCACTACATTTTGGAATTGCTTATAAATGTAACCTACATAATAGTTAACGTCCTTGCATTTGTAAACTTTGAATCGATTTTTGCCTTGTGAACTTTGGGACAACTGCCGATGTAGAAAGGGCTTTAGAAAATACTATTGTGTCGGTTTCTTCCAGGTTCCGCCATGGCTACTGCAAAGGCAACCCAAGGAAGATGGTTCGAACCTGGGCGGAGAAGGAGATGAGGAACCTGATCCGGTGAGGAAACATTTTGTTTGTTTTGGTGGTTTTATTTTACAAAGAAACTACAGTGCAAGGGAACCGCAGATCTTACTACGTACCATCAATTCAGTTGTGAATGAAAGACGTTCAAGATGTAAGGTCTTTTGTGTATACTGTTTCTGTGTTGTTGTGATATTCGGTGCCTCAGTGATAAAGACCCATGTTTGCCGGTCTCTCTGCCTCGTGTGTCCAGGTTACAGACGGCCGGAATCCCGAGTCCCGAGCCCATAATGCTCCGAAGCCACGTCCTCCTCATGAGCTTCATCGGCAAGGATGACGTGTACGTCCGATCAGGCTTCAGCTCGTGCTTATTTAATAAACTGGCTCAGTGTTTTGTGATGACGGCCAGGTTTCTTGTGACTGGGTGGGGTCTGTTTTGGAACTGAGAACTGCTGTGGTGGTTTTGGCGTTTGCAGAAGGTCTGAAGTTGTTTTTGAACAGTGTTGTTTTTGTTGTGTCGTACTGTCTGGTTTACCGGTCGGTACCGTCTGGTTTACCGGTCGCACCGTCTGAGCGCTGCTTGTTTGAGACAGACGTCACGTACATGCGTTCAGCCGTTTACTTTGATTAGAACAGGCTTTGAGGAGATTTCAATCTGCGTGTCCCATGTCCCAGGGCTGCTCCCCTGTTGAAGAATGCCTCCCTGTCCGAGTCCAAGGCACGGGAGCTTTACCTGCAGGTAATACAGAACATGAGGACTATGTACCAAGATGCCCGGCTGGTCCACTCGGACCTCAGTGAGTTCAACATACTGTGAGTTGACTCCCGTTGTTGTCTGGTTGAAAGTGCCCGAATGCACGTGTGGCCTGCGGTTATTGCTCCCAATTTGTTTTTGTCGTACACATGAATGGTGATTAACAAAGGCATGACTGAATTGATGGCTCGACTGAATTGATGCGTGTGCTTCTATTTCAACAAGTGTAAAACATGCTGATTTTTATAAGGTACAACGATGGCGAGGCCGTCATCATCGACGTTTCCCAGTCCGTGGAACATGACCATCCCCACGCCCTGGAATTCCTGCGCAAGGACTGTGCCAACATCAACGGTACGTGTTCCCACTGGGGCGGAGAACCCACGTTGGCACGGCACTTGCTAAGCCTTTCACCCCCTTGTGTGCTCTAACTTTTTATTCATGTGATAAACTCTACCACAATATGAAGTGGGGAGACGGCGTCCGGAATACGTTCCAGGCCAATGAGATTCCCTTTTCCCCTCCAGACTTCTTCCTGAAGCGTGGCGTTGCGGCGATGACATTGCGTGAACTCTTCGAGTTTGTCACAGATCCGTCCATCACTAGTAGCAACATAAACCTCTACTTGGAAAAAGTAGGAGCCGTTTTACTGTTACGTTTAACCCTAACCCTAACCATAACCCAAGCCCTGTTGTTTGTCATATTCAGTCTCTGAACAGGCCCTGTGTTCCCACATGGCCCCTTTGAGCTGTGTGTGTGTGTGACAACGGTCGTCTGCTCTCATTGCAGGCAATGGAAATAGCTTCTGAGAGGACAGCAGAGGAAAGGTCCAATCAGGACAGTGTGAATGAAGAGGTGAATTACCTGGCATCGGTCACCTAGTCATGTATTTTATTTTCACCGCATCTGTAACCGTTTTGGTTTCCTGGTGAACTTTGACAGGTGTTCAAGAACGCATACATTCCACGCACGCTTACAGACGTGAGCCACTACGAACGGGACGTTGATGCCATGAGGGACGAGTTGCCAGGCAACATGCATGATGACAGTGTAAGTTGATTAAAACTAGCAAGGCGCCCAAACACTCCGGGTGGGTTCCTGAAGCTTCTGCTTTGTTCAACGATTATCTTGTTGTTCCCCTCACCAATGGATAATTTAACAGATTGGCCTAAATGAACTAATCCAGAAAAGTAATAGATGTCTAAACTCTTTCTGGTTGTAGGTCCTGTATCAGACTGTGACTGGTCTGAAGAAGGATCTGTCCGGCGTTCAGACGGTAAAACCTTTTCCATGGCACCAATTTAAGAAGTGATACTTTCCGTTGAGCATCCGTCATCTTAAATGGGCCGAGGCTCATGTTGAGATGAAAGTAATGAGGAATGTAGAGAAAAGTATTGAGGAATGGAGATTGTATTAATGAGGAATGATCTGGCTGTTTTCTACTGTAAACCTTTGGTTGTTCATGTTTTTCTTCTCCGTCTATTTCGCAGGTGCCTGCCCTGCTACAGGGCCAAGAGGAGAGCTCAAGTTCAGAGGAGGAAGAAACGGATGAGGACGAAGAGGGTGACAGACGGGAGTCTGGGGGAGAGGACTCAACAGTGGACAAGAAGGTACGTGTCCGTTCGGCCTGTGACGCTTGACAACAGAAATTAGTCCAGTGAATTTCTGGTATGAATCTGCTGTCCAATCTGATGCACATAAATAAACCCTGATGTATTTATTAACTTGGCCACCAGATGGAAATAGCACCTGATTACTGGAACCCTGCTACTGTAATCTTACTTTGAACCGAGTTGCAGTCTCTGCTGCCAACACAAGACTATAACACAGCCTATGCTATACTTCAGCATTTTAGGCAAATATCAAAATTCTTATTTGGAATTTGGTTCAACCAAAAGTCACACACACCTTTTAGATGTTGTATTCCACACCCCAATAATTGATTCTGTGTTTTAGGAACTGAAGAAATTGGCAAAAGAAGCCCAGAGAGAGAAAAGAAAAAACAAAGTTCCAAAACACGTGAAGAAGCGAAAGGAGAGGGTTTCAAAGATGAAGAAAGGAAAATGAGTGTGCTGAGGAAACCCACACACTAGTCCTTTGCTCTTAACAAGAATGTACGGCCAAATCCCCCATTGGATCCGCTAAACCCTCCAATCTATGCCCTTCGGAGGACTTGATTGGTAAAAGTATGGTGCATCTCCCTATCTGAAGCCAAGATGGCGCCATTACCACATTGCTAGCGCCTTTCAAATCCTGTCAGATCTCCACAAGTGCATAGGGTTTAGGGATCCATTGGGGATTGGACTATGGACTTGAAAGGAAGTAATCTGACAGGACTTTGGCAACACTGAGATCAACAGATGCAGTAGAAGGTTAAACTGAAACAGGGACACCTTTTTTCTACACCAGAAATGTGACGATAACATTGACTTTCGGGTTACATGAACGATTCTTTGGGGTTTTCATTGTGATTATGATGACTATAGGTAATTTTAACAAACAGATAGAGAATTCAAGGCTCGTCTATGTACAGTTACCACAGCAGACTTTTAGTCTGAGTAATGCAACAGGAAAGACTATTTATTAGACATTAGATTGACATATTTCGGTGACATTTACGGCAACTTTGCATCAACAGGCTCTGTAAACAAATAAATTGCTACTACTTCTTTGCAGGGCACACTTCTGTGAATAGAACATACATTATATCAGCACAAAAAGAAAAGTTACTTTCACATTTATTGAAAACCTCAGGTGCCACTATATCTTTCACATTCCAATGTTAATCCTCACTGTTTAAGGATTTAGGAGCTGGGTTTAGCTGTAGCTGGATTTAGCTGTAGCTGGGTTTTGCATTTCAAATGCTCAGTTTTGTAACGCTTCAGCAGAATTGGTCGACTCCCATCCTAGTATTGGGGGTGTGACTCATCTGCATGTTCCTTAACCCCATATATGCTGAGACTGTATGGGGACGGGGACTCACAAGTAGATGTGTGAATGATGGCATTGGGTTGTTCATTCAAACCCGTCGTTAGCAATGTTTATTCAGTGTCTTTTTTTATCCCAAAAGGCTAGTTCTGAACAAAGTGAAAGCCTAAAAGGGCTGAGGGCTGCCGGTTTATAATAAATATGAACAAGACCAGACTGATTTAAATTGATGGTGGGAAACCAAGGTGTTGCGTATCGTTTCATTTGATTGAGCTCTAGCGAAGACCCTGTATGTAGACCCTAATGAAGACCCTGGATGTAGACCCTGGATGTAGACCCTAATGAAGACCCTGGATGTAGACCCTGGATGTAGACCCTGGATGTAGACCCTGGATGTAGACCCTAATGAAGACCCTGGATGTAGACCCTGGATGTAGACCTGAATGAAGACCCTAATGAAGACCCTGGATGTAGACCCTGGATGTAGACCCGAATGAAGACCCTGGATGTAGACCCTAATGAAGACCCTGGATGTAGACCCGAATAAAGACCCTGGATGTAGACCCTAATGAAGACCCTGGATGTAGACCCTGGATGTAGACCCGAATGAAGACCCTGGATGTAGACCCTAATGAAGACCCTGGATGTAGACCCTGGATGTAGACCCTAATGAAGACCCTAGCGAAGACCCCCGATGCAGACCCTAGCGAAGACCCTCGATGTAGTTGCCAGGGAGCATCCCAGACCGTCCGGTCCTTCGCACCGTGCCGTATACCCAACCCCCATCGATGGGCTGAACGTTGTGGATGATGTCGCCGTCCCGGAACGACACCTCATCCGTGTCCTGGCTGGCGTAGTCGTAGAGGGCCCTGAATATACTCTGTGGGAAGATGGCACAAAGGTAAGACCTTTAGAACACTGGACCACTAGGGGAGAGGGGGCCCGAAATCACATTTTGCTTAAGGCCCCTAAATGACTGGAGCCGGCCTTGCCTAGGTAATACACTTCTTTGGACCAGACCTTATAGAAAGAGGGCCCCCTATTTCCTACAAAGTGCACTACTTTGGGCCAGACATTATGAAAAGATAGCACCATATTCCTCATAGTTCACTACTGTTAATAAGCCTATAGAATAGGGTGTCAGGCTGCAAAAATACAACCACTGAAACCTTTATAGCGGATACACATTGGGCCTTTTATTGGGAACTTTTCCGGCCCAGTAGAGCTCGGTTGGGCTCAGCACTGTTAAAGGTATAGGAGAGACTAAAGTCGGAAGTTAAAACAAATAGACGCTCTGGTCGACTCACCACGACGCCGGCCCGCGGACCGCCCTGGTGAGTCCGCAGGGAGTGCATGTTGGTCTGGTGCATGTAGCAGTTGGCACCGACATTTCCGCTGGCATAGCAGGCGCCCGGCAGCACGGGAGCTGAGGACACACGGAGCAGGCGGAGGTGCCGGTCGGATACTGACTATCTGACACGGACGCTGTTGGTAAGGTAGTGGCAAACCGGGGGCTAGCCAAACTATTGACGTCTCATTGACCGACGAACGCTACAGATCGAAATCGCCTTTATTACGTACGTCTACACATAGGCAACGTTGGACATAAAGCGAGCGGGTGGTGTTAGCAACAACTATTGGAAGTGAATGTAAAACAATCCCGTGTTGAAGGTAGAATGAATACGAAATTATATCGGGGAACGTCGTTCTTACGGACCGACCCGCACCTATAAATAACAGAAAACCATTTCGGAGGAATAGCAGACTTACCCACAATGACACCCGGTCCCCGGTCCTCTACTATGTACTGGTGCACAGCCTCGTGTTCGGTTTGGCCGTTTCGACGCAGATGGCCACTCACGAGGTACGGCTCGTTATCACCCCGTGTGACCCCTGGTGACCCGGTGACCTCGATGTCCTTGTGGTATTTCACCTGCAAGCAGACATTTAGAATAGGCTTCCAGGACGTGGGCGTAGCTGCAGTGTGTTTGAGAGGAGGTGTGGGAGGATAATGACCAATCAGCAGGTAGTAGGATGGTAGGATCGCAAACGCAATCTCTGTATTTTATCCAAGACCGAATTTACATGGCAGGTTGGGATAAATTATATAGCAGGTTAGGAGAATTTATATTACGGGTTATGATCATGTGGAAGGTTAGAAAAATGTGTTGGGTTAGGATAACATGACAGGTTAGAAAATGGGTATAATGCTAAAATTGTGAAATACGCAAAACGTAGACACCAAAAAAGGTTTTATTTTAGTGTCCCGCTTTCCACAATCTTCATAATCTGCTTTTCAGATCATAGTCCTCCTGTTTCTGTCTACACAAACATTTTCAGACACTCCAGCCATGCAGTAACCCATCTGTGAATGGTCACATATCCCAATGTTTGAACATACGTTACTGATCTGATCCTGGACTCGTCTTAGTCTCTGCAGCTCAGGAGTGTCCAGCACAAATTTGAAGCCTCGTCCTTTACTCGCCTCAAAGTCTTTCTTGTACTTAACCTGCAGTGTGGAGAATCGGAGGATGGTCGTAAAATTAAAGCAAGCTTCCCCGTTTCTAGAGTCTATAGTGAAAGCTTAGAAATGTGATAAAGTAAATACGAGACTCCCACCCCATAGACGCGCGTGGTAACTACCGTTCGACATGTTTGGGTTAGCCTGTCTGGGGGAGGTTGTAGCTACGGTCCCCTACAATCTGCCACCTTCGGTATCGGCCGTTTCTAGCGGCCGGGGAACTAAATCCTTTCAAGTTCAAAATCTAAATAACCTCGACACCAACGGTACGTTCTGATATTAAATAACTCCTTTCAGATTGCCCACAGCCACTTTCATAGAGCTACATGGAGGATAAAACCGTTTTTTGGACCTTTACTGAACAGAATAGGAAGTTGGACGATAATATGAAGTAGTAGCTACTTTTATTCACGTCGCTAACCACCTAACTGAAAATATTAATATTTCCAGTGACATTTCAGAAATGCTAATTAATGACATTTGTATGTCATTAATAATCACTAAACACTGACAAATGGAATGTGGTCACGAAGTAGCTACTAAAGCGATTTATTTCTAGATACATTTTTCCTCAATTAAATCGTAATCTTACTAAAAACATATGAATTTAAACTCAAGGGCACGTTATATAAAGAGGTCAGGTTTATTCGAGTCTGCTGGGAAGGGACATGTGCCAGGTACACTCCGAGGAGAAATGGCAGCACACACCGTATGGGCAGGTGGAGAAGCCAGTGGGGGCCCCTCTGTAGCCAGCAGAGCTGAATGATGAGTAATTTCCTCCCGCTCAGTTTGTCGAATACGATGCTTGTTGTCAACCCTTTTCTGTTGCGAAAAGCTCGTTTACGGTGTGAACTAATGAAATTATAACCTACGACACCTGTCACACCTTGTTACATGTAAAGGCAAATTGAACCGCGCGGCTATCCTGTCTTCTCATGAACATTCTTTTTAATGCTATACGGAATTGATATTTCAATGTAGAAAACATGTTGTCATTATCAGAGTTTCGATTATGAGTTTGGTAAACAGTGGTATCTGTTTATGGCGGTTGACATGGCGGTTTAAATGGAAACGTCCAAACGGCGCACCTGACTCTGAAGCTCGCTTTGCTGTCTCAGGCGAAGGTTTTCCGGAGTGTCTGCAACCATGGTGAATGACTGCTTTGGATAGTGCCTGCAGGATGTTATATCTGTTATGTTCAGGGTGGAGATGGGATTCACTCAAACCAACTACAGCTATATGTACGTAGCGTTTACTGTGAAGTATTCATCCGCCGGCCGCTCCTAATTATGAAACGGGAAAGCGTACCTGAGAGAGGCGCAGGTGGTAAACGTAAACAATAGGAAAATGACAACAGCGTGTATGCTGCTATCCGGGTTTGATTCAGTTAACACTGTACCTTTACACTTTAGACTCGTCCTAACTGGAGTGCGTCAACCAAAACATGATTCTTTTGAATATTCTGAAATTTGTCTTACTCCAACATTCATGGAATATCTGAGAATTTCAGAGATTGGTTGACTTGTGTAAATATATTAAATACATATTTAAATATATGTGTATGTTAAATTCCTGTACTTGTTCCTGAACGTGGGTCCAAAAAAAAACTCTTTAAGACCATTTAAACCTTTTTAGATTCAAATGGCCACAATTAACGTTTTAGAGAAGCCAAGGAAACACTAAAGACTACCCCCCCCACCCCCCTCCGGTACGTTTTGACTAGTCTGACTTAAGAATTAGAAATGCAGGGGCAAAGAATAATGGTATGTGTGTGTGTATAAATATATTGCTAAAGCCAAGGTTGGAATGAATCCCAGTCCACGACGGCATGTAAATAGCAAATAATAAATTAGTACATTTTATCAATTTGGGAGAATACATTTGATTCCAGGTAAACGTTCAGTGGACATTGTTTGTGGCCTAGGAGTACACACTGGAACTCACGAGTTACAGTACGGCGTCTTCTCATAGCCTTTGTAGTTGTTCATGTTGAGGGTCATCCCGCAGACCTCACAGTGGAAGCATCCTTTGTGCCAAAACTGGACGGGGGGCATTGATGCAAACGCAAAACCATCAGGGATTTAAGAAACATTTACGACACCTAATATTGTAAATCCTGATTGAGTAAACCTTCATTTCTTTTTACAAACATCTATTAGGTAACATAAGCTGAATAGCCATCCTTATGGATGGTCCAGGGCTGAATGCCTTACCTTATCCAGGCAGTTGACTTTCTCTGTGGCGTAGACAATCTTCCCACATCTCGCACAATGCGGATTCATATTCCCCAACCGAGTACCAGCACTTTAAAACTCCCAAGTCAGTAAGTCGTTGTAATACAGCTGGTATGCCTGTCTGAGACTGGGTGTGTTTCGTGTCTCCGCAGCTCATCCACCAACAGTGTCTGGGTAGCCTGACTGCCTGCCGACTTTTGGAGGATTGTCAAAAGCACAGCCCGGGTAGCCGAAGTACAAAAACAAATGTCTTTTTTTCTTACGCCATACTTTAATCGTGCCCAATTTTACACAGATTCAGGTTGGACTACAGACCATTTGATTGAATATGAATTCAAACACATGTCGGGGAAAAAAAGAAAGATTAATAATCACTGTAAAACCTTTAAAGCTCCTGGGAAAAAAGCATTGTTTTTTGCATAATGAAGTTGATTGATGTCGAACAATTTTTGTGTAGCATTCTGTCTGATTGAACATTGAAACACACACAAACACACACATCATAAAGACACAACATCCAGGTAAATAAATAAAAATGTTTATTTTCTCTTCTGAAACAAGTTATACAGTACATGTGTAATTTAAAATGACAGAGGAGCGGAAGTCAAACATAATTATAGAAGTACAAAAACGTTTTGCCATTTTTCGGTTTGCTGAATCCTGAAACAGCAGTCCATTGAGAGGAGGCTGGGTGACATGCTTTGGGCGGAGCTAAGGCACATGACAGTATAAGCCCGTTCCAATTGGTGCCCCTAGTTCCACCCCGAGCACCAATCCTGTATACGGATCTGGGAAAAAAAACTGGATGGGTCAAAGCAATATGGCCCAACAATATGCTGTGGAAATGTCATAACGACGCATCAATCCAGGCCCCTCAGATCACACTGAAGAGGAGAACACAGAGGCAAAAGGCCTAGAGACCAAACGATTATTTCAAGATGGCCGCCCCTGGCTGAGTCAGCTCTTGGCCTGCTTCCTTTTCAGCACAAGCTCCGCTAAAAGTTTGTAACGAATCATACATTCCTCCTGAAAAAAGAGAAAAAAATTAATGATGCATGTCTATCAACATACATCACAATGTACAACTTGCTGACCGAACCTCTCTTGCTGGACACTTGCTCCAGTGAGCTGCCCCCCGAAACGCTCCGGTGAGCTGCCCCCCGAAACGCTCCGGTGAGCTGCCCCCCCGAAACGCTCCGGTGAGCTGCCCCCCCG
>JACXGK010003489.1:0-44768 GCA_016801125.1 Novumbra hubbsi | reverse complement strand
CCGGACGCGACTCCGAAGGATGTTGTCCAGGCGTGTGGCCATGGAGATGAGCTCCTCCAAGGATGCGGTGGCGTCACGGCACGCTAGCTCCTGTCGGACCTCCACGTCGAGACTACAGACGAAGGCATCCCGGAGCGCCCTCTCGCACCATCCGGACTCCTCCGCTAGAGTCCGGAACTCCAGGGCAAAATCCTGGACAGAGCGGTTGCCCTGTCTCAGGAGGAACAGGCGCTCGCCTGCCTCCCGTCCCTGTGGCGGATGGTCAAAGACCGCCCGAAATTTGCCCACGAAGGAGTCATAATGGTCCAGTTCAGGACCGGATCTGCGCCACATTGCATTTGCCCAGCTGAGTGCTTTGTCCGTAAGACAGGAGATGAGAGAGGAGACTTTCTCTCTCTCCGACAGGCCCGTGGTGCGGGTTGAAAATGACAGGTCCAATTGCAACAGGAATCCCTGGCACTCGGAAGCACGGCCAGCGTACAGCCGGGGAAGAGGTATGGTAGTCCCGCTGGACACGGGAGGCGGGATGGCCGCAGGAGGAGGCGTGGGTAACGGCAGTCTGTGCAGTATCTCTGTGACTGCGTCGCGCAGTTGACCCAGCATGTTGTCGTGGTCCTCAATGCGCTGTTCGATGGTGGATGAACGGGCTGCCCCTGCTTGGTCCATTGTTGGTTCGTTATTCTGTAACGTGGAATGAAGGAGACCAAACTGCAGGTAGGCGAATAACTCAAATAGGTTTTATTACCTATGGTACGCGGTAGGATATGACACTACCGGTAGTTCAAAGTAGAAATAAGTGGCGTTAATGATAAACTCTGCCACAGAGCACCTCTGTGCCCTACACACGATAACAGGAAGACAATAACGAATGCAGAGACAAGACACATGAGGGATTAAATAGGCAGCCAATGAGCCGCAGCTGTTTGGAATCAGGAGGGGATGCGTTCACAGGACATGGGTAACAAGACAAACACGGACGGTGGTGCCTAGAAGGCCGGCGACGTCGAACGCCGGGGTGCCACGCGCACAGGGGAGTGGCCTCCACTAGGCGGTGACGTGACACACTGTAAATAGGTTTTCAGTCAATGTCACAATGAATGCAACCATCCTGCAAATATTCACCAGAAATGTATTTAAAATATTGTTAGTAATGACTTATTAACGCATCTAACTAGTTCAATTGTTGTTATTTTGAAATAAATCTTCCAACAATTCAAGTCAGTTTTCCCCAAATCCAAACATTGTATAGCAAATCTTAAAAGGATCAAGAACACACACACATTATTATTATGGCGTTATATTAGACACACCATTAGCATGGGAATATTTAAGAACCACTCACACAATCTGAATAGAGCTATATCCGACACACACCATATAGAGCCCTATAAAATATATTTTTTTTGGGGGGGGGGATTTTTATATTTGTTTCCCATATTTCAAACGGTTATAAATTGAAATCCTAAATGATCTTAAAGCCTAAGCAATTTACATTATCATACTTTCCTTAACAGGTCCTATTAAAAAAACAACATCATGTTTTGTTTTTTATAATAGGCTTTTCGCTTATTGTATTGACACTGTATCTTTGTATTGCAGACATTAAAATGAAAAGGCCAGGTGAAAGTTCTGGGTCTGAGTGTGTCTCTTTGTGTGCTACCGTAGCAGACAAAGGGATTAGTTTCAATCGATCTCAGGCATCCAGTGTTTACTGTGATAGTGTGTAAAGCCCTGTCATCATAACTGTCTGTGACTTAATGAAACCACTTCCTAAAAGTCAAGTGGTTAACACCAACCTGTCAGACACAGAGCCGTCTATAGACACACACAGAAGGCACACGCCATTATCATGAAGCTACATTTGACACACATTATTGTGGAGCAATCTGAGAAGTTTTTTGATGTTTTTCATGGAGCTATATCAAAAACACACAAGGAGCTGTATCAGAAACACATACTTAATTATAATGGTTCTATATCAGACACATCATCACAATGGAGCTGTATCAGACACATCTCTATCATGTTATTATAGAGCTACATCAGACACACCATTATCATGGAGCTACATCAAATACATACTATTACAAGCGAGCTGAATCAGACACATCATTATCATGTTATTATAGAGCTACATCAGACACACCATTATCATGGAGCTATATCAAATACAAACCATTATCAGGGAGCTGTATAAGACACAACATTATAGGGCACTTTAAAATCAGTATACATACTGTTTTTGTGATTAAATGTTTAATATCACACCTCCATATATCCTAGGGAGAAGTAGTGTGTAGTCAGCTGTTTTTTACACCATACCTGCCCACAATTCTTAGTAATCCATCTGCAACCACAGATTAAACCTAAATCTGATTCTAAACCCTTTTGCTTTGTGAACAGGTACAATAACAGCCAAGTACTGGCATGTACTGCACATCCTGGTAGCAGAAATGTAGTCTAATCTCGAGACATACTATTGCAAACCACAATAAAATGCTTAGGGCTACCAATGTCATTCAACCTAGTTGCTTATAGCTAACATATGTCAATCATGTAGCTAATGCAATAGGTATAACATATTGTGTACATCTATGTCAGTGGACAAGTCTGAGTAACAGTTTGTTAATGCAACAGAATGGCTTAGATACACATGTTATAAACATAATAATTAATTTACTTTTTGGGACTGTATATTTTATGGTTTCTAACTTTTCTGTCTGCTTGCTCCTGTGTGCTGGTTAGGAAACAGATGACAGAAAAAGAATTGAACAGACAAGGACACAGGGATGTAATATGGACATCCTGGCACGTTGCTTGACAATTATTTATATGTATTTTTCTGTGCTTTTGAAAACAAACAGGAAACAAATCTAATAATGAACCGCATTTGTCATCTTAAAACAACTCTAATATTCTAAAGCTGTAAGAAATAAGAGAACAACATATCCAAGATATGCAGCAATGAAGGGGCAAAACATAACCTCATGTAACCATGTATATCAGAATAATGGTTTTCACACTACAGCATGAACTTCAATGCAGTTCTACAAAAACCCCAACAACATGCACATAAACTAGCAAACTGCAGCGACATGTGTATAGCTACATGTCAAATAAAATTGCAATATGAGTGTTGTACAGTACTCATCCAATAGTGGATGGAAATGGAGTTAGCAGAAAAACAGTTGCAAGCTTGCAGAAAATCACGGTGAAAAGTAAGCTAATTAGCATAACAAAATAAGACATGTAAAACACCAAGTCATTTAAACTTCAGGGATACCAATATTCTTAGTTATGAACAATATTCCCTATTAGGAAGCATTAGTGGTTGTGAATCAGCGACAACTGTTTTGGTGCAAATTAAAATGACAGCATATGCAGTGAAGGGGCAACAGCAAGACAACCACCAAATTGAGAATGGCTTTGCAGGTGGTGGCCTAATTAAATTGCTCTCCTTATCCCTTCTGACTGCTTCATCTCTAACTTTGCTAGTGTCCTTGTCACTTCTGGTAGCATGAGGTGGCCCATTCAGGTTGCATAAGTAGGTTTGCTGGGTCTTCCAGTTCATACTCAAGAGTATAGAGGAGTTACCAGGCGATGGGGATGATGTCTGGGGACATCATCCACCTGCTAGCCAATGGTTTCCTGACCACTGTTAGGAACAAGGATGAATTCCTCAGCCCCCTCGTCAGACCTTACGCCAGTGCAGTAGGTCCTGGGTTCCTATTGGGCAGGATAATGCTCAGCCTCATGTGGCCAGAATATACACCTTCCCCAGACCTGAATCCAATTTCAAACCTCTGAAACGTTATGTATTGATTTTTGGTGTGAATTTGAATGCAACCCTGTTACGTCTTTTGGTTCTCAACTTATTACCCAATATACTGCCATGTTTTTCTTTTTAACTATTTCCTGTAGCCAAAACACACAGCTTCTGTTCTTCTGCAAAGATGTCATTGAGGTGGGCGTGTACTTTAACCACAAAAAGCTAGGTGAAGATAGGTAGCTGTGCTAGCTGGCCTAATTTCAAATACTTCATCATTGAGGAAAATGCAGCAGTCTAGTTTTGTTTGCAAAGGTACAAGGGACATGGGAGAGATTGGATTTTACTCTATTATATATATCATAATCCGATAAATGCTTGCCTTTTTGCCTATCTTCAGAAAAATTGCGATCTTGCTGTTTGAATAATAGCTGAAAGATAGCTCTTTTGACAGTCTCATCACAAGACATCGGCTATGGAAAATATATGATTTCTAAAATGGAAAGGCCTCGGTGTATTGATATAGGTCTCTCTATGTTCTCCTTGATAAGACTTTGAAAGTCACTGCTGTATGTCGCAAATACTGTAGCCGGCTCAGACTCATCCACGGACAATTCGTGGTGCTTGATGGCATTAGGTAAAAATAAATTCCAGTCCCTACTGTACAAGGTTTTCTCCTTGCAGGACATCAGCTTGCACCCCTGGCAAGAACACTAAAAGTCACTTGAAGTTCTTAGTCTGGCTTTTGCCACAACGGTTGTTAGTTGCGGGTCTTCTCAATGCAGTGGTAATTACTATCAATATTATTATTATTAAAATGTTGTTACCATTTTGTTCAACCCTGTTTGTCTGAATTCTGTGATTTTCTTCCAAGATCATTGGAAAGTGCAAATTATAAGGTTCTACCCTTATGTATACAGTCAAGCACCCAGCCATGTAGTCTACCTTTACAAACATTTGTAAAAGAATGGGTTGTTCCAAAGAGCTCACTGATTTCAAACGTGGTACTGTAATAGGATTCTACCTTCCTAGATATTTGAAGATCAACTGTAAGTGGCATTTTTGCAAAGGTGACGCATACCACAGCAACTCAGAATATGTATAGTTACAAAGCGTTGTTCTGGAGTGCTGAGGCACAAAGTGTGTAAAATTTGCCAACGCACTGCTAACTTAATATCTGCAGAGTTACAAACCTCCTCTGGCATTAACATCAGCACTTAAACTGTGTGCCGGGAGCTTCATGTCATGGGTTTCCATAGTCGAGCAGTTGTATGCAAGCCTTACATCACCAAGCACAATGCCAAGTGTCGGATGGAGTGGTGTAAAGCACTGTACCACTGAACTCTGGAGCATTGGAATTGTGTTCAGCGGAGTGTTCTGTGCTGCTGACAGTCTGATGGACGATTCTAGGTTTGTCAAATGTCAGGAGAACGTTTCATGCCTGACTGCATTGTGCTAACTGTAAAGTTCGGTGAATGAGGGATAATGCTATGGAGTTGTTTTTCTGGGGTTGGCTTAAGTTCCTTCCAATGTTAAAGCCTCTGCTTACCAAGACATTTTGTAAAATGATATGCCTTTAACTTTGTGGAAACAGTTATGAGAAGGCCCTTTTCTGTTTCAGCATGTCTGTGCCCCAGTGCACAAAGCAAGGTCCGTAAAGGTATGGTTGGATACGTTGATTGTTGAAGAAATTGACTGGCCCGCACAGAGCTCAGACCTCAACCCTATCGAACATCTTAGGATGAAATAGAACAGAGATTGCAAGCCAAGCCCTCTCGTCCATCATCATTGTCTGACAATATCAATGCTCTTCAGGAAGAATGGACAACATTTCCAACAGACACACTCCAAAATCTTGTAGAAAGCCTTTCCAGAAGAGTGGAAGCTGTTATAGCTGCAAAGGGGGGACCAACTAAATATTAAATTAAATATTTAGTCCAGAGATATGAATAGAAATGTAACTAGTCCGCTTTTCGATGTTGAATGGGATTTAAGGGTTAATTAATTAGAATGGGGTGTCATGCAAGCTCCTATAGGTGTTATGTGTAGGTGTTACTGTTTCTCTTTTAGTGTACATCAAACACACCCTTATCATGAAGCTATATCAGACACGCACACACACACAAACATCTATAGCATAGAACTACCGTTCCAGTCCAACGTTTCAAGGGTATTTCACATTGTAGAAGTGACACATTTTATTTTAGATTTGTTAAAGTAGCCACCAATTGCATTGATGAGAGATTTACGCACTCTCATCCATTTTCCCAATTTGCGTCTCACAGAGACATGGCGGTTGGAACCAAACATTTCTAATTTGGACTCAAAAGGACACATTTCTCATTCTCAGTTCGAAGGACAAAACTCCCTTACTCATGTTTCTTGGCCTAAAAACGTATGTTCTGCTTATTGATGTTTCTTTAATGGTTTCCTTTCCGTTGTTATTCATTGTAAAAAATAGTCAAACCTTCACGTCTCCCTCTGGGGAGGTGCCCCCTCCTCGCTGGGGCAGGGTCCGGCGTTCAACAGCATCGGCCTCCTAGCTGCCACCGTTCCTCTGCCCCCACCTTTTGTGTTGATTGTTCATGTCTTCACGAACGCACCCCCTCATTGCGCACACCTGTTGCCTTTTGTTTCTTGCTGGAATCTAAGTAATACCAATACCACCAAACCTGCGCTTTGTTTCCGCCTTTGAACTTACACGTCACACAAACAAAATAAATTCCCTTAAATGAGTGCGTCCAAACTACGTCACACACACACAGTTGATCAAGGAGTTGTTTCAGATTCATACAGTGGTCAAGGAGCTGAATCAGACACACCATGATCGTGTAGCTATATCCGACAAACCATGATCGTGAAGCTATATAAGTCATAGACCATGTGCATGGAGCTGAATCAGACACACCATGATCACGGAGCTATATCACACACACACACACACACACACACACACCATGATGATGGATCTATATCAGACACACACCATGATGATGGAGCTATATCAGACACACACCATGATGATGGAGCTATATCACACCCACACCATGATCATCATAGTGTCATCCAGTAAAATGTCAAATAGCATGTTTAACACAAGGACTAAGAAGTGGATACATACACTTAGTTTAGGCCAATGGTGTTCTGCAACAAGACTAACTTGATTTATATGGTTGCACCAAAATGTCAAGTCACTCTACATACAGATAGCCTGCTATTCCCTCCTAATAATATGAATACCTTTCAGGATTTATCAAAAATGTCAAATGTTAAGGGCAAAATCTCTTCTTGGTATGGTGGACTGGTGACTTGGTCTGAATATTTTCTATACTGGAAGCATTATCTGGAGCAAGATTATGCTTTTCCATAATCTGGAAGCAAGACCAACTTGACTGCTCATAAAATGGCTGATGCCTTCAAGGGCCATGGCTGATATTAGCCCTCCCACACCTTGGTGTCCTCTGACCTCCTTTATGACACATATCTACACAAAATGCCAGATAAGCAGATGCTGAATAATGCATGGAGCTTACTTAGCAGAAGCTGAGTGGTTCAAGATGATGACACAGCTATAATACAGGTTTCCCAGGCCTATTCCACCGAACCCAGCATGATTTACATCATTTTGGCATGCCTGTGTCTGACACACAAACACACAACACAAGAAGAAATATATTATGTGTATTATCGTAACCACCAGTCTACATTCATTTCACGGCAGCTCTAATCTTGCAAAGAAAAAAAAAAGACATGTTGGATCCTCTGGTCCATGTAGAGATTTATCACATGTACCTCCCATTCTCTCTCGCTCTCTTTTGTTCTCTCTCTCTATGACGTTAACAGGAGCAGGCAATCATTAGGCTCATGAACGGCAGGCTTCCCTTCACAGAACCGTGCGTCAGCGCCCACATCACTTCAGCATGGCGCGTTAGCGAGGGGATCATGCTGGCGCAGGAGGAGGTGGGCTCAACACTGATTTTCCGATTCCGATTTGGTGTGGAGATCCTCGTGGACACTGGGTTTACGTACGCACAAACACACCCACACACACTAAACCTTCACTTTGTTGTGGTTCTTCCTCTCCAGGTCTGTTTCCTGTTCCGGCACCTTTCTTTTCTCCCCCCTTATGTTGGTACAGATTACGTTATCCTCTCTCTCTTTATTCACACTTTATTTTCCTGCTGTCTCTATTTCCCTGTTTGTCATGCTCTCCCTTTCACTCAATCTCTAATTTCCTCCTTCCTCTGCATGATATCTAAGCTAACACAGGTACTGGGTTCAAGTGGGATTTGTATTCTTGGAGATGATTGGGAACAAGTGGCTACACACACTCATAATGGAAGGCTTGGATCTCCATGATCTAAACAGATGTCTGTACACTAGTGCATATATAAAAAGGGACTATAAATAAGAACTGAAGCAAGACAAATGCAGTACTGTGCAGAAGACTTCGAACTAAAGTCATATTTGGATAGTAAGTAATCCTTTTTAAAATAAATAAATTATGGTAATGTTTTTATATACGATCCTGTTCAATGGTTTGGGGTGACTTCTTGTAGCATATTGTCTATTACAATAACATCAAATTGATCAGAAATTCAGTGTAGACATTGTTCATGTTGTCAATGACTTTTGTTCCAGGAAACGGCTGATTTGTAATACAACATCTACATAGGCGTACAGATGCACATTATAACCCATCAGTCTTGTGTTGGGACACTGTGTTTGCTGATTAAATGTAATCATTTTAAAAGGCCAATTGATAATCAGAAATCTTTTTGCAAGTATGTTAGCACAGCTGAAAACGGTTTTGCTAATTACAGAAGCTGTGTATTACTGCCCTCACAGAACAGCGCAAAATGGCTCTAACCAGAATATTGTGGGAGACATGTACAGGGTAACATGGATATTAAAGAAGGAAGGCTATCAAACCCTTTTGCAACACCATGCCATACCTTGTGAACAGCGCTTGATTGTAAGACAATGGCCCAAAGTACAGCTCCAAACTTTACAAGAACAATTTAGGGACGCACAGTCACCAGATCTCAACCCTATTGAGCTGGTGTGTGAGCAGCTTGAACGTGTGGTACAGAAGAAGTTTCCATCAAGCCAATCTAACTTGTGGGTGGTGCTTCAGGAAGTATTGGGTGAAATCTCTTTAGATTTTTAGATTATTTAACCCTTAAACAAATTCACAGACAGAATGCCAAAGGTCTACAAGGCTATAATTGCAGCAAATGGGGGATTCCTTGACAAAAGCAAAGTTTGAAGAACACAAATATTATGTGAAATACAAAACATAATTTCTAACCTTGTCATTGACTATGCTTCCTATTTATTTTACTATATTTCCTATTCAAACTCATTTTGTGTATGTTTTCATGGAAAGCAAGGACACTTCTAAGTGACCCCGAACTTTTGAACGAAAGTGTTCTCACGCTCGTGAACCCACACACACCATTGTCAGTCAGTGCTGTAGGTCACGGTTAAGGTGAAATGAAGCCTCCGCTGTTTAAGAATTCAATGGCAGAAAGTCAAGGTTGCACACACACGCGCACAGCTCTTAGGTTATAGCCCTAAACTCATAAATCACAGTGCCTTGAGTATGGCCCTTTAAAATGGCCCGGCTCACATAAATACATGCAGCCTTTATGAGCATAGTTTTAGAGGTCAGGACGGAGAATGAATACATCTCTCTTTTATTCTACCTCTATCTCTCTTTCCCAATTGTTTCCCTCTCCCGTTAGACTAAGTTGAGGGAGAGAGCTCAAAGGTCAACTCTTTATTCGCCTACTCCTGTCTTCCATCTCTCTCTCTCTCCATTGCAGACAGAAAGTCACTTTCTAAAAGTTCCACTGACCATATGGATGTCATTATAAACACATTGTCAGACAAAGAGCTAAGGTGTGGGCTGGGTTCCAATGCTGATGCTCCTTTTCCCCTCTCCCTTACGTTTTCCCTCGTTCCGTTCCTTGACCCGTCGCTGTCTATCCCTTACCCCTCAGCGATTACTTTGATTAAGTTAGCACATGCAGCCAATCTAACAGAACAAATGGATGCCTGCTCCAAGCGTTTTAGTGCAGTATTTTTGAAAGGTTTTAGCGTAGCAGCTTTGTAACTCCAATTTCAATGATGACATTCAGGTAACAGAAGGCCCGGTACCCTGCAACAATCGAGGAATGAGAAAATGTCCACTTCTTCTT
Organism: Novumbra hubbsi; assembly: GCA_016801125.1. NCBI lineage: Eukaryota > Metazoa > Chordata > Actinopteri > Esociformes > Umbridae > Novumbra > Novumbra hubbsi. The sequence goes on along the minus strand of JACXGK010003489.1, from coordinate 34,799 downwards.
AGAATGACCTCGGGACATCTTTGCTTTCAAGCAGGCTAGTAAAGAAATGCCTCCTGAAGATAATGACCCAATGCCACCTACATCCTAAAACATGTTAACGAGGAAATCCCAAGGACATAGCGGGACCTAGATGATACTTTCGGGGACACAACGATGTGATTCTCCCAATGAAGCTCTCACCATACCTCTCAGAGCCTAATGATTCAGTGAATGACTCATCGAAACCCAGCTAGGGCAAACCTAATTTCCATAATGCATTTTTAGGGGCAATTGTATCATATCGGCCCTTGAAAAATGCCAGCTGTTGTAAAGTTGTTAAACATCAACTGCAAGAAATGATTGATAGGTGTGGATTGATCTACCAGTGATAGCAACAATGCTGCATCAAGTAAAAGTGTGGAAACGCTGATGCTCCAGGTCTTGTAACTGTAGGTACGCAATTCTGTTGCTTACAATGCAAGCTTTTGGTCATCATGGTACAATGAACTAAAAGGTAATTACAATACCTGTCAACTTGGTGGCTCTTTTAGCCAAAGAGAAATTCACTGCTAAATATGGGCAGAACATTTTGGATTTTGTTTTGTACTTAAAAATCAGCTATTGAAACATGGGTTAACCATTTTAAATGTGGTGTTTATATGTTATTGTTCATTATATAGACAATACTTGCTCAAATAATTGGCAAGCTGTATTAAAAATATTTCAATATTTTGTGTTGATTATATTCGATTATAAGATGATTATATTCAACATGGTGCATTTACACGTGTCTGCCTTTTGACAAATAACAACAGCCTTCGAATTGATGGCAAAATTTGTGGTGGTTGGGGGAGAAGTTGGTTGGAGGCGATGTTAAATGGTGAGGTGTGTGTGTCGTGATATGTTCTAATGTCCAGTGGTGGGGTATCCTTAACATTAATGAAGAGCATAAGAATGGCCCATGCTGGAGCTCTTGCCTGTAAGGATTCTTACTGTCCTTGAATGTTGATAGTTCCTTTGCGGAGAAACGTTGCGACATGAACCGGCGTTAGATTGTTGAGTAATTAAAGACTGTAGTTCTTGTGTGGCCTGAAAATAGCAACATTCGTAAGAGCTGTAAAGATTACTAGGACTAGGAAACAAAGATATTTGGCATAATGCACATCAAAATAGTGGATGCCTTCATTTGTGATGTCTGTGCTAGAAGGTTGTTTTCTGTTTGTTTCTCTAGCCATCTCTACAGTGAAAATACAACACTGGTTAGTTTTCGAAGATTATAGCAAAATTGCTTAAAATTCATTTGACAATTGGACACAAACCTAGCTAATGACTGTTTTGACCTTTATCCCTACAATTTGCACTTCAAATGAATTCTTAGCTCTGTTAAAATGGATTTTTCTTTTTTTGTCATTGGATTATGATTAAAACCAAATAATATTACCCACCTGAATTAGTCAACTATGTATAATCCACACTTAAATGGCTTAAGCAAATGAATAAAATAAATTAGTCTTTAGAGAATATTCAGATTAATTTATGACTTAAAGCAATGTAGATGACACTGTGTTTTTTTACTGCAGATGTGTATTATATGGAATTAATGTACAAATGTATAATGAAAATCTTCACACTTTATGGTGCAGAAGAAGGATCAGCACACTCCATATTCATAGACCGTGTTTAAATCCACAGTGGGTTTGTATGGTTCTGTATGGTCAAACCTAAGTGATCAAGTCATATTTGCAATTATGAAAGAGAATCACACAAGTTTAACTAAAACACATACGCTTTAGATTACCTATAATGTTTTCAGACACCTGAAAATATTATTTTTGGCAAAAACCTCCAGTAAACTACAGTCCTAAAAATGTCCAGGTGTAGTTCAGACAAGCTCCTCAAATGATGGTTACCTAGAAAATTAAAACAAAACCGATCTGAACGTCAGTAAATATACTTTACCAAAAACATCTACATCAACACGCATGCAATACACATAATATCAACGTTACATGACTATAACAGTCCCATTGGACAATACAAATACATGTCTTTGTTATTTCTACATAGGTCTCCAATTATACATTAGCATTTATGCGTTTTATGTGTATTGTGCATACAGTTCGTTCACTGGTCAAGATGCAGAAAGATTCTAATTTAAAAAGTAAAAAATGTAACACCTCTGACCGTTAGGAACACATGGTCATCAAATCATAATGTCTCAACAATAAGACCTAAAAGGAAGGTCCCTGAATGTTCTTAAGATCTACTCTTTGCATGGCCTCCTACCGTTAGCACAACTAAAGTGCTCTCTCTCTCTCCCCAACATGCAAGCTCACATGCAACTTTAATCAGAGTACTCAGTGGAAGAGTCTCCTCAGAAAACAGATTGCGTTGTATCACCACAGTGGAGGGTATGCTATAATTACAGTCGTAATCATAATCATTGTTAAAATTCTCTTTCTATCTTTCTGAGCTGGGTGACATTTATGCCAATTAATGTCATTACGGTAATTGCCAAACGCTTGCTAGCATGCAGGCAAATGCTGGCTTCAGCAATCCACGCTCCCCGCTAGCTCTCATTAGCCATTGATTAGCTTTTGACGCCACCGTGGCTAACTTACAACCACATGGAGCTAACACCAACACATGCCCATGCCTGTGTGCGCGCAAACGTGAACGTGTGTGTGTGTGTTAGCACCTTTAGTTAGGGAGTTCACAAGAGCAAACACACCTCAAAATGTTTACCAACGGTCCTAACTACTTTCGGGGCTACAATCACGCAGGAGCTAATCAGGATGAACTGTGTTGGGTTTTGGGAAAAGAATGCTACAGGAAAAACTAGGTGGGGATAATATAGCAAGCCTTTATGGGAAGGGATCATTAGTTTATTATCATGGTTATTAGTACAATAAAATAAAAGAACACTAAAAAAGCTACTATCAAAGGGGGAATTTGCAACACAAATGACCTGCTAGAAAATGCTGTTGATGTACTAGCGTATATATATACATTTAGTATAAATAATCATAATTCATAGACTAGAGCAGGAAAAATATATTTAAAAAAAGTACATTTTTAAAAGACTCGGCTGGACAGCCAATCCCTGTCAAGCCAAGAAAGCCAAAGTGATGTAAGCTTAAATTGCCTCATTGAATAAAGGAAAGGTTTGTTTTGTTATAATCATTTCTCCTACTGGCTGTGTGCCCTACGGTATGTCCTCAGTAAAAGGTCAGACAGATTGTCACATATACAGTGCAGAACAAACCTTGTTAAATACGCTTCCTTGCTTTGGTGTCACTGTTAAACTTATGAGGCCATTTTCTCATAACTGATAAATAAGCACTGTCATCATCATGTTTCTTTCAATTAGACTGGGCAACCGGTTGATCACACTGTGAACATTCTGTAATGCAGAATCACACTAGCAATCACCATTGTAACACAATCGCTCTTGATGCAAAGCATACAACACTGTTACACGCAAATAAAGTTTTGTAATACCACTGTACGACAGCAATTTACGTAAGTGGAGGAGGTGTGTTTGGTTTAATGTTTGGGGAGCTGGAGTTAATAGGGGTGTGTTTGGATCAGAGAGAGGCACATTGCCTTTACCCTCTGTGTGTAGTTTGGAGGAATGAGTCTCCTGTTACTGGCACAAGTTAGGTGTGATGGGTAATCATGATTGAATTACCAACCTAACGCATGGAATGTGCTTAAGTACCCCTGCCTGACTGATGTTGTTTGTCACTCTCCCTTCTTTTCAAGTCAAGTTTTGAGAATTGCAGAAAAACTTTAAATTATTTATCATCGAATATGAAAAGCTTTCTGTTCAAGATAATGCTAAAGAATGAGGAAATTGCTTAGTGCAAAACAAACCTTTTGTCGTCCCCAGAAGGTCAACACAATGTGTCATGGTCCCCATGACAACCTTAGGACATCACAATGATTAATATTAAAATATGTATTTTATTAGTTCACACAGAATGCCGTTAACCCACCCCTGGACCTCCAGTAATATACAAAATCACATCCCTTGGCCCTCTGCTTTGATAATAAATATAAAAGCAGAGGGCAACCGTAGTGGAACACCCAATGAGAAGAAACGCATGAAATTAGTTATTAATTGGCAAAATCCTCTCTGTAACTTATGATCAAATGTGTAGAATTGCAACTGACTGGCTTCAAAACGGCAAAAAAATGGAGGAGGAAATCAATTCAATCTCTTTTTTTTGTAAGGAGGGTGCCAATAAAACCCATTTTTTATTTATACTTATCTTTCATTATTGTGAACCGCATTAGTGTGGTTTCCAAAAAACTAGGGCGGGCCGAACATAAAACGATCACTCACCAATGGTGTACGATTTCCAGGAAAGAGCTGAAGGTACTTACACCACTAAAAGAAGAACAGAGCTACGTGTAGTTGACGCAATGCAAACATCAAAATAAATGAGACATAGTACAGAACGGCACACATTCACAAACGCACACACACGTTCACAAGTGCCATTGTTGAGTCCGCAATGACTGCAGGATATGAGTCACGATGATGTAATTATGTACATTCTTGACTTTCAGCTATTTGTAATTATGTGTGAAGTCAAGAGCAGAGGGAAACAACTAGTTAGTGTCATGGACACATTATATAAGTTATTATATTCTGAGGCAATACTACATTTCTATGTCACAGGGCCTTTCCAGTAAACTAGCTAGACACAGCCACATCTGTAGCTAATTGTGAAACACCTTGCAGACACAAATGCTCATAAACACACTATGTCTTAACTGCAATTCAACCAGCCTCTATTGTTCACGCTTGAAGGAGGAACTCAACATTGTGGCTCTTCCCCAATTCCCTTTTCCCCTCTATTAAATAGTCTAATATAATTCAGTGTTGCTGGAAACAGGTTGATAAGGGAGGTACGGCAGAAAGTTTTACTCCATGCCAAATCCGTTCCCTCAGGAAGGTGTGTTTCCCTTAGGATGCCATGTCTGGTCCCTTGTTCCTCTCCTCCCCATTCCCTATTCTCCTTCCACACATCGTCCTCCTTTCCCTCCCTTACTACCTCCCTTCCCCTGTGATAGTTTCCTGCCGGTATTACCTGTGGGTGTTTGCTAACCATGTGATATGGTCCCGCTCTTCCCTCTCTATATAGAAAATATTGGTCAAAAATGTTATGGACCAAAAAATAACAATTTTAATAATTCAATTCACCACGCAGGTTTTTTGTTTTTCTTCAAGTAGACGAAAGGATGACTCATCAGTGTGTGACATGTCAAACATGGAGAAAGAAATATGATGGTCTGGGGCTCTTTTGATGGATCCAGTGGCACCCTGAACCAAAACAGCTACCACCACATTTTGTAGCAATTGCAATCATGCAACACCTTCTGCTGTATGTCTAGTTGGACAGGGCTTCAACGTACAGCAAGAAAATAACACAATACATACCTCCAGGCTATTTCGGAATTACCTTAAAAGAAAAAAACAAGATAGGCATCAAAACACAGAAAGGCAATCTCCAGACTTAAACCCCATTGAGCTGGTATGAGATCAAATTGGGTGAATGGTGAAAGCTATGCAACCTACAAGTGCAACACACTTGTGCGAACCTCTGGAACAATGCTGGAGAAAACTTTCTGAACAATTTCCACTGTAGAAAGAATGAGACAAGTATGTTAGGCTGTTATAGCTATAAAAGGTGACTACTTAACCCTTGTGTTGTCTTAACATTCTGTATACTCTCCTTGTATAATCCCCAAATCTATTTTGCATGAAGAAAAAACCTGTCATTCATCACAAACTTTGTGAATGCGTGGGTTTTGCTTCTATAGGTTTCTAGAGTAGAGGTTTATTAATATTAGTAAAAGTACTGCATAGGTGTAAACATTAATTGCTTAGCAAGAGATAGCACTTGTATAGCCTAAGAAAGTATTATGAATGTAGAGAAAGTAGTTTTGAATGCATTTTATAGAAAGGAAACAACAACAGTTTTGAACCTTTTTGGCAACATGGTGCTTATATACTGTACAAGTATATGAGTAAGGAATTCAACTGCAAAATACTAGTCCTCCTATTTTAATTTCTAACCATTGCCACCTCCCACAAGGTGTATAAACATAAACAATAAATAGAAATAAAATAATAGATTCCAAACAATAACGTGAAGAACATAAATCACTCCACTCTATTCAGCACATGTAGGACAGTATGCAAGTGTGTGCGCATGGACTTTGCAGATGTATTTCTCACATGTGCAGCACATAGTATTAGTTATACAGTCTTTCTTTGAGGGGCAGAATTGGCATCTCCTCCTCTTGCTTGGCCCAGCTGCAGCCGCAGGTGGATCAGGACAAGATTCTGCCCACTGAACAGCTTTCATAAGAGCTGCCGATGCTGCTGTGCGGGGGAGGCGCTCCCTTCTCTGAATGTGTGGGGTTACAAGTGCCTTTCCAAGCTGCTCCAGGAACACCCTCCTCTTGTTCCGCTTATCAGGCATCCAGGTAGGGTTGATCTTGTTCCAGATCACGAAGGCATTGTATGAGGACACATCGATGATGTTATGGAAGATGACCAGGGGCCAGCGGGCAGTCATGCTCCTGCAGCTGGAAGTTCCAATCACTTTGTCCAGGTTGTCCACGCCTCCTTGTTGCGGTTGTAGTCCAGGATGATGGCTGGCTTCCTGTCCTCACAATCACTGATCTCAGGCGTTTTGTGCAGTGTGCTCAGGAGGACCACATTCTTGTTCCTCTTTGGAAGGTAAGAAACTAGAGTGGTGGTGGGGGTGAAGGCAAACTTGGATGAGAATACCTCTCTCCCCCTTGTTGCGAGGAGTGCAGGGGGAGCTCAGGCTTGTTTTTTATTGCTGTGCCAACCATGGTGCTCTTCTTCTTCAGGAGCTGCTGGCTGAGTTCATTGGAAGTGAAGAAATTGTCACACGTGACATTATGCCCGTTCAGTCCACCTGTCACATCCAGCACAACTCGCATCCCCTGCTTCTTCTCCGGGCCTCCACTGGTTGGCTTCCCTGTATAAACTTGCATGTTCCAAGCGTAGCTGGATTGTGCATCACAGGCCACCCATATCTTGATGCCATACCTCGCTAGCTTGCTGGGCATATACTGCCGGAAAGGACAGCAACCTCTGAATGGAACCAGTTGCTCATCCATTGTTACTTCAGGCCCAAGGTTGTAGAGGTACGGCAGATGCTCCACCCACTTCTCCCAGACATCTCTTATGGCCGCCAGTTTGTCTCTCACACGTCTTGCAGGACTTGACTCACGGTTATCAAATCTTAGCATTCTTGAGAATTTGTGAAAGACTTTCAGTGGCATTGTGGCACAGAAAATTGCCCTTCCACTTTCTGCATCCCAGAGACAATATGTAGCCTCAACCCGGGACCTGTACACACCCGCTAAAATTAGCAGCCCTATGAAGGAATGCAGATCAATCTTGTCCATCCTTTGCCAGTTGTCTCCATATTTACGCAAACCCTCCAAAATTGTCATCTCTAGGACTACTTTTTCGATGGCTGGTGTGATAAACAAGTTGAATGTTGAGACAATGTCCTGGGCAACTGCATGTCTTGTGGGCCCTGGGGTCATCCTTATGACATTTTGTGCTGCCATCCTTCCCTGGTCGTCATATGGTGACGAGGATCTTGTTATTTGGCTGTTCTTTGCCAAAAATGTCTCTCGTTCAGCTTGGGGGATTTCTTCTTCATCTGAAGATGATTTATCATGGTCTGGATTGTATTCTTCCCCATCTTCTTCTTCCGATATCTCCTCTAAATAATTTTCTTGTTCCTCCTGGACATCTCAATGAATCAGATCTATGACCTGTTGGGCACTGAAATGTGCACTCATGACTTCAGCAAAGAGAGAATTGGGGGTACCGTCATTTGCAGCACCTTCATAGCCTCTGACTGTATTCCCCATTTGTAAACAACGCTTTGAAGAAGTGTTTGTTTTGTCTGAAATTCAGTTTGCTTGGTCTGAAATAGTTTTTTTTTTGTTTGTGAACTTGAATCCTCCCATTTTGGATGGGAGATGCTGCACCTGCACACAAAGGTTTTAGTCTAGTCTGAGTTCAATCAGAGGCAGAAATGATCTAAATATCTTATTGTATGTGCATGCGTGTATGTGTGGGTGTATCTCTTATTTTTGTGACTGTTTTTTATGTGTGTATAATGGTTTTATAACTGCCGGGTCAAAAATGACCCCTAAGACTGTCTTTGCACCCTAGCGTTGTGCAGCTTTCATGGAAATGTGAACAAAGACAATGTTTCTAATTTCTAATGTTGGGGTCACTTTAGGAAAAGTCATTTATTTTCAGGCAAAGACCCCTAAGACAACAGAAGGGTTAAATCTGTAAAAAATTGGGATTTTGTTAAACAATACATTTCTTAAGATTTTTTTATTGTTCTATGCAATAATTTCAGAGTACAACTCGGTTTCGTAAAAACATTGGGATGCTGCATAACATGAAAACAAAAACAGAATGCAATGATGTGCAAATCATTTATCATCACATTTAATTGAAAATAGTACAAAGATTACATATCAAATGTTGAAACTGAGAAGTGTTTATTGCTTTGGGAAAAAAACAATATTGTGCCAGCAACACAATTCCAAAAAGCTGGGTCAGAGGCAACAAAAGACTGGAGAAGTTGTGTAATGCTAAAAAACAACCTGGTGGAACACACAACATGATCAGTAACATGATTGGATACAGGGCAAAATTGCGTCGAAAAGTGCACCTGTTACATTTATAGTAATTTATCCAGGCCCATAATCAAATTTAATCTTGGATTTTTGTATAAAGTGTTCCACCACAATAATGCAGGGACCCGAAAATGTACAATATTTGTTTATATTTTACAGTTTCTGAAAATATATAATTCAGATTTAACAATAATAAGTAGTTGTGAACCCTTGGGGATGTCCAAATGTGAAATAAAACACACGTGTTTCTCAATAAAAACAACTACATGTCATCGTACTTTTTATATTCTCTTCACACATTTTCACCAATAAAATCATGGAGTCTTCTCAAACAATATGATCTATTAATCCATCTTCTAGTTAAGGGTTTTGAGAATCCACAATATAAAGGACATCACTCTACTATAAAAGATGACCACCTGAGAGGTCAAGATAGTGCCAGGTGGATTTAGAAATCCCAAGAAGGCCTTAGACCAGGGGTGGGCAAACTACGGCCCGAGGGCCAAATGCGGCCCGTGTGGCTGTCCCATCCGGCACGCGGAATGTAATAAAATTGTTTTGAGGGGAATTAAAAAACAACTCACCAGCCCATTCTTATACATCTCAGTCAGAATTTAAACTATTTACACATTATAAGGGATCTACTTTACATATGTAATGTATGTTTTAACTTTTGCCCTTTTCTGGCCTGCAAATCATTTATGATTAACAAATTACAAAAACAAATGTGGCACTCCATTTCATTTCAAAATCCTGATGTGGCCCCCGAGCCCAAAAGTTTGCCCTCCCCTGCCTTAGACCTTTAGGGGTTAAGAGATTAAAGTGTGTGTATTTCAATAATAAAAAAAGAAACAGTGGCCAATTGTGTACTATTGACGAAACTGATTTAACTTTGTCTACATATCACCACCAATCACAGTGTGGTTATATGTGTGAGGAGTGTAGCATGTTAATCTGTCTGTTTCAGTGGGCTTTGGTCATTTGTCACTCTTGTTATCTAAACCAATGAGCTGAATTAATGTATATGCTACACCTTGAAAAATGTCATTCATAAACACAGCAACGCTATACACACCCAGCTGTACTTCTCTTTCAAACCAGATTATATTTTAGTGAGCACGCCTTGAGCCATGCATCACAGATGTTGAACACCGGATATAAACCAATGTCTTGCTTTAAAACTCTAAAGGAAACAATACTACAAAATCTGAATAAAACCTTAAACAATCAAATGTGGTAAAATCGCGGTTGCCCTATCACACCAAACATGGTTGTGAAAAACCTCGGTATGACCTTAAACCACTAGGTTCGCCTTAAATACAGTATACACATACCATGCTAATCCCCTAACTAATTATTTAATCTAAGAAACATTTCCATAATCAGACATTTTATCTCTGAGCCACAAGCAGAACATGTGGTCCAGGCATTTGTTTTAGCTAGATTACTGAAACGGCTTCCTCTCCATCTGTTCAAACTGTACTATTAAAAGCTTAAAACTTGTACAGAACACAGGCAGCCAGACTAGAACTCATAGACAATCCTGCACTATGACTGGCTAGATGTGAAGTATCACTCTTAATATAACATCGTACTCTTGACCTTTAAGCCACTGCATAGACCTGGCCCCTCTTATCTGACAGACAGTATAACAAAATGCTGTTTTCTATTTCAAAGCACTATGTAGAGGATGCCTTTTTTAGCTGAGCAGGAACTTTTCTGTCTGCCAAGCTCGCACTTAAGGCACACACACAGCAAACTAAAGAATATGTATTTGGACTGGGCAGGCATAGTTCTTGATATGTGAAATACAACATTTCCCTGTTGCTTGAGGGACATTATAGCACCTTAATAGAGCAGACGTTATCTACTGAGGGATATGACAGGGGGAGAAAATGTCGGTCCATCACTTCTCAACCTCGAGTCGATAAAGAAAGAATTATTTCCCCAATAGTGAGAGAACGGGTAAGAAAGACACATTGAGACGTTTTTGAAGGGAGTTAAAGATTTGTGAATTATTTGTGGAGTCAGCAGTGTCTAGTTTTGAGTCAGTATTCCCCTGATAACTAGAAACCCAAAAGTTCTGATAACTAGATGCTCCTCCCCTCACTTCTTTACCACAACAGAGTATGAACAGTTGCCCTCATCGCTTTTACCTGTTCCCCAAATGATCTTGTGCTGCGCTTATTTGCATTCCCACTGCCACTAAAATTAAAGAGGGCTGCATTTAATTGATGTTGTAACAAATAACAGAATGTACCGGTTTGCTGAAAGAGAGAACTGATGTAACATCATGTTTAGGTAGCCATTGTCTAGCAAGCAAGACCATTGGTCTTCGTACATTTGTTATTCAAACTTGGAATATACACCCAGGACTTGATTGTGTAGCATGTAAGTTAACAAGCTAACACATTTTACTAGCTACATTCCAGTAGCAACATAATGTGTTCCTCTCTTTGTGATAAAGTATATCTTCCTTAAACTGTACATCGTATCACTTAACAAAACTAGTATTATGTTGAGATGCTTGGTAACGTTTGCGGTCTGTTGTTTATTTGCTTCATAAATTGTTCCAGACAATTGAATGAGGAATTATTCCTCAATGAATGAGGAAAACTATTGAAGTTGCTAGAAAGAAGACCCAAAACAATATTATCATTGCATTATGCATGTCCATTAAACCTAGCAGATGTGCTTTACTGTATTTGACCTAAAAAACCTTTGGTGAGGAATTTATTTTGAGGTACAGTAGAAACTTGCAAAAGCATTTTATTAACATTTTCCATTAGATACATTTCAATTTCCAAACTCTTTATTACAATCCGCAATACGACAATCTTATATATGACATTTCTCATCAGGGATGTCAGAAGTGTTTAAAATCATTTATTTCTTTGTGATTTGTCTCCCTCCCACAGACATCTCAGACAAAACAAACCACCTTGACCAACAGAACGTTTTGCATTACAGACCAAACCTGATCTCTTGACTCTGGTTCTTTCTTTGAACATGTTATAGGGCCCGGTTCACTTGCACATTGACATCTGACACCAAATGAAACAGGATAATTTCTGATCATTTCAACAGTTTCTATGTGATCACAAACAATTTGTAGACATGGGAATTGGAGATTATGTCAAGAATCCTCCCAGATATAATGGTTTCAAAGAATTACACAAAACTCGGTTAACTTAATTGTTACAATTTACACTATTGGTATTTTTACAATAGCATAAATGTTTTCTACTTTATTACCATATATTGTTTTTTCCAATTGACCTAAACTTGTTAAGTTTTCAATGTGTCTATTAACAGAATAAATCATGACTGCTCAACGCTGCTCCTAAAAAACTATCATGCTTAAGGTCTCTAAGTTCAGGATAGTACACACAGCGCAACATTGACAGTTGCCTAATGTGAGAGAAAAAAAAGGCACACAAATTATAAGAAAATGAGCAAACTCCTTCAGCACTCAAAAACAACGTTAGTACATTTTACAAATTTGCCAGTTTTACAAAACATCCATCAATACATCAGTAATACAATTTCTAAATGAATACGGACATAATACATGTAACTTAATATTAGGAATTGCATTACAACATACACTGATCAGCCATAACAATATGACCACCTGCCTAATATTGTGTAGGTCCTTTTTTGCCGCCAAAACAGCCCTGACCTTTCGAGGAATGGACTCTACTAGACCTCTGAATGTGTGCTGTGGTATCTGGCACCAAGACGTTAGCAGCAGATCCCTTAAGTCCTATGAGGTGGGGCCTCCATGGATCTGACTTGTTTGTCCAGCACATCCCACAGATGCTCGGTTGGATTAAGATCTGGAGAATTTGGAGGCCAAGTCAACACCTTGAACTCTTGTTGTGTTCCTCGAACCATTTTTGATTTGTGGCAGTGTGCATTATCCTGCTGAAAGAAAACAAGGTGTTAACTTCAAGTGTGTCATGCCCTGACAGGGCAGGACTAATTGTGTGGCCTCTAGCCCTCTCTATGCCGTTGTGGGCTCCCCAGTCAGAGCAGCTGCATTCAGTTGACTCTGATTGGGGAGCCTACTTAGGTTCAGTTTTCACCACACCCGGTGTGGTTTATTGTTTGTTTCGGTCTATGCAACTTCACGGTTTGTCCTCTGTTTAATTCCCTTTTCACGTGAAATCGCTACATGTTTCTTTGTACACCGTTTAATGTTAGTTAGTCCTTTCATTTTACGTTTACAGTGTCGTGTAGTTTGTATTTGTTTTGTGTCTAAGGATTAAACCCATTTTCATTTCAACTATGTCCGCGTATGGTTCTGCACCCCAACAAAACCGTGACAAAGTGAATGTGTTGATGCCTATTTTATAATGCAAAAGTCTTTGTATAAGGCTAATTTCAGGTAATGAAAATGTCTTGTTTTCTGTAGGAGCCCAGGTATGTTAGCAGTAAACAAAATCCAGGCATTCGAGCAGATGCAGGCCTTCTTGGCAGGTGCAAATGCCTTCTTTACCTGGATGGTTACCGTGATGGTAAAGAAGGGATTTGCAAATAGGATCCGTGCCCCTCTATTCCCATATGGAATTCTTTACTTTTCTCATGAGATAGACTGTCACCAGGGAAGGTGGCAATTCACTAATTTTGGTTGTCACCCATTTAGCAAGCTTCCCCCAGACTACTGGCTCTGTCTATCCATGTAGCTCCAAGACATAAGGATTGGTCTCCTCAATTTACAGTACGCCTCCCAACAACTCCTCTGTAAAAAAACAACTTAAAGCATTTTGCCTTAGTGGAAGATGGAGAAGCACTTCGCTTTATGGGATTGGGACTCAAAGCCAACAGCATGGCCAGGAGAGGGGAAATGGCTAGCCCACAAGAGGTGAAACGGCTTGCCCACAAGAGGTGAAATGGCTAGCACACAAAAGGTGAAATGGCTAGCTCACAAATGTCAGGGCCTCCCATTATTTAATGCCAGAACTGTCCCCAAAGTACTGGTGGAGCTAACCTTCCCCTCAAATTTTTTATTGCACAATATACTGTGTTATGCTACTGCACAACATAATGTGTTTTTGGTTCAATAACTGCTGAGCATGTGTTAGGATCAATTGTCAATATGTTAATTGTAAATTGCTATTGAATAATCCAGGTTATATTTTATAATCTGATCTGAGTTTATTACATTTGAGTGTATTCAATTCTTTTTAAGGAGGCGTCCTGTACTCAATACATTATTTATGCAAAATTTTACTATTTACATAGAGGGACATTTTTAAACGCCCAATATCTAAAAAATTTGGGGGCTCATCACCTTCCACAAGTCTTAAAGACACTCACAGCAACACACATTATTGTACAGACACAAGATCACATGGAACTCCCATTGTCATATTCTCAAATAAAAATTGTAAACTTTAGAAGACGTGAAGACACATAGACTCAATCTACAGTGTATGGTGTAAAAACTTTTGCTTTGGCAGGACTGAATGGGTATCCAAATGAAGATCTGAAATGTTATCACTCAAATATTTTGTTAGGTTTACTATACTTGTCAGAATTTGTTCCCATGGATATTTAAGTGTTCACATACACACGAGCCCAATTTGTATGTAATGTTTCTGTATTAGATGTGCTGTTTGGGCGGAGACAAGCAAGTATTTCAGTTACATAAATGTGAAATACATATTTAAACATACTTCTGAGCATTTAGTTTTTTACATTACACGCTCCTCAAATACAGTCCAATGTACTTTCCAACAAGACACTTTAAAGGGCTGCATTTAGTTTCTTTCCAAAGTGCTTTTTTAACAGTCCCAATATAAATATGTGTGTGAAATATATGTGTCCAAACACTCCGGTCTGGAGGTAAAGCGATTAGGCTGGCTGGTGTCTGACCCTGGCGCTCCAGGGTGGGTTTATCCATGACGCGGGGGCAGGGTACAGCTCTAAATCCCCCGTTGGGTGTCCCGGGAGCGAGCTGGCCTGCAACCCTCCGTCCCCTCTTCTAGAGGATCCGGCTGGAGCGGTCACCACAGGGTAATTGGCCTGTCTGTCCGCCTGTCACACAACGCCTGACACAGCACTGCTTGGGTCGTGCGCAAAGCCTTCGCAGTCACATATAAAATCTCGGTGCGAAGGCGTGTTGGTCCACAGTACAATGGGACTTCAAAACACAAATGCGTATGCCAGAGTTTGTCACAGTGTGAGCACAAATGGACACACGCAGCCACCAGATAAAGAAAAAATATATTTTAAGGCCGTCCCTAATGATAAGTTAATTCATAAAGATCTGGTGTTAACTAGAGGTCAGGGGGTGGCGGTTAAGGAATAAAGCCTCACTGGATAACAGTGTCTGGCATATACAGAACATTTTTGTTATTTTCTCTTTCTACATGACTCAGTTGCACCTTTGCGTGTCCTTTCATATCGAATAACTTCAATGCCATGTTCATTGGTCAATATGAAAGGGAAAAGGTAGTAGGCGTTGCTGCTTCTGCCATTAGCACAAACGACAAATGATCATGACTGACCACAATGGGTCGTGTAGAGAAACGGTCTGTTCTTGTCAATGCCACACGGCTATACAAGTACCAAGCGCTCAACGTTTGCAGACACACAAAATATATTGATTGTTTTACCCACATTCAATTCAGATCAATTCAGAATGTTTTTAATGGTGTGGGGAACAGTGACACACATACAGTTCAAAGTTCAATCTTTTTGGAAAGGAAGGAAAAAGGGGCAGTGGTCTTTTTTGCAGAGGTGTATGTTTGGTTAGGTTCAGTTGAAATAATTATTTTACAAATGAACATTTGTTTGCAGTAGTGGTATTTAGTTTGTGGGTTGTCTTTGCTGGGGTTTTCTGTGTAGTGAGTGTGCAGGCGAGCCTAACGTTTCTGAAGTGCTACCCGTTTGTCGTTACCTGCACCGTGTGCCCTTGTTTTTGTTTCTACACCTTCGGAGAAGTAAGGAAGGTGTTTTGTTAGCACCCACCTCTGTGTCCGTGCACCACTTTGAGCACCCCAGCCGATACAGGTAATAACAAATAAATTACCATAATGTGTTCCAAAATTCCCCCTATGAATTGTGCACTGTGCATGACATTCTATATTGTAAATGAAGTCTTGAAATGATGCTGAAGTGTACAGAAAATACACAAATACCATTATTATTAATTGTGGGGGGTTTGTATTATAATTCATCAAAAGTTGACATTCATCCAATGAAGACAAGCAGAAAAAAGTAAATGTTTTAGAAAGGTATAAGGTTCTAGTCTTAAAAATAAATGTTTATTCAGCATTTATATCTAACCTGGACCTGAGAATTTCTCTGCTTTTCAGGCTATATTTTCTGTATAACTTGAAAAATGGCATTGTCTTAAATTATTCTTTTTGTCTGGATTTTTCTGAATGTGTACATTTCTTTCCGGGGCTCCAAAGTTTTTGGACTTTTTCCTTTCAAAATTACTTTGAAATTGATCTTGTGTGTTTAGATTTTATATGGACTGTGTTATTGTTGACGGTATTGGTGTTTTCTCATGGTTATTAGTCACAACACAGTGAAGAAAATAAACAATTAATCACTGATTAATTACAGTTGCAGTTCTTTGAAAGGAAAATACTTGTTATTCATGATGCAATTGAATCGTGTCTTTCTCAGGACATATCTATTGCTGGACAGTTTTGCAGACATTAGGCCTGCAAAAAAAGTAATAATATATATATATATATATATATATTTATATACAGTGAAGGAAAACAATATTTAATCCCCTGCTGATTTTGTACGTTTGCCCACTGACAAAAAAAATATCAGTATATAATTTTATTGGTAGGTCTATTTGAACAGAGAGAGACTGAATAACAACAAAGAAATCCATAAAAACACATTTAAAAAAATGTATGAATTACTTTGCATTTTCCTCAGTGAAATAAATATTTTACCCCTTTGCAAAAGATGACTTGGTACTTGGTGGTAAAACCCTTGTTGGCAATCACAGAGGTCAGATGTTTCTTGTAGTTGGCCACCAGGTTTGCACACATCTCAGGAGGGAATTTGTCCCACACGTTTTTGCAGATCCTCTCCAAGTCATTTCGAGGCTGACGTTTGGCAACTCAAACCTTCAGCTCCCTCCACAGATTTTCTATGGGAATAAGGTCTGAAGGCCACTCCAGGACCTTAATGTGCTTCTTCTTGAGCAACTCCTTTGTTGCCTTGGCTTTGTGTTTTAGGTAATTGTCATGCTGGTATATCCATCCACAACCCATTTTTAATGCCCTGGCAAGATTTGACCCATCCATCGTCCCTTTGATGCGGTGAAGTTGTCCTGTCCCCTTAGCAGAATAACACCCCCAAAGCATAATGTTTCCACCTCCATGTTTGACGGTGGGGATGGTGTTCTTGGGGTCATAGGCAGCATTCCTCGTCTTCCAAACACAGGGAGTTGAGTTGATGCCAAAGAGCTCGATTCTGGTCTCAGCTGACCACAGCACTTTCACCCAGTTCTTCTCTGAACCATTCAGTTGTTCAATGGCAAACTTTAGACGGGCCTGTACATGTGCTTTCTTGAGCAGGGGGACCAGACCGAGGGAGATTGACAGTTATTTTGTGTTTCTTCCACTGTTTACACCAAGCTGCTTGGCGATGGTCTTGTAGCCCATTCCAGCCTTGTGTAGGTCTACAATCTACTCCAGCTCTTTGGTCTTGGCCATGGTGGAGAGTTTGGAACCGGGTTGATTGATTGCTTCTCTGGACAGGTGTCTATTATACAGGTAACAAACTGAGAATAGGAGCACTACCTTTAAGAGTGTCCTCCAAATGTCAGCTTGTTATCAGTATTAGAGACACCTGGAAGCCAGAAATCTTGTTGATTGATAGGGGATCAAATACTAATTTCTCTGAGTAAAATGCAAATCAATGTATAACTTATTTGAAATGCGTTTTTGAGGATTATTTTGTGATCATTCTGTCTCTCACTGTTCAAATAAACCTACCATTAAAATTATAGACTGATAACATTTTTGTCAGTGGGCAAACGTACAAAATCAGCAGGGGACCAAATATGTATATATCAAAAAACCTCAATTAACACTATAGGTGGCGAGGCATTGTTACCCCCCTAAAGCCCTGTAGGGGCTAAATTTGCCCATGAGTCTACAGACAGGGACATATTTACTGACATGTAATGGTCGCTAAAACTGACGATGTCAAGGAGATTGTCTTGCGCATTCACCATACTGTCGATCTATGGCCAATGTCTGTGTTACGTTCTAAATTTCACAATAAATCAACCTGCTCACAAAACCCAAATATCATTAAATAAAACAATTGACATTTAAAAGAACCAAGTAAGAACATAAACCATGTTCCACCAATTGAAAAACAAGCTTAAAAAACAGGGAACAAAAGTGGCAGAGAAAATAACGCATAATATAACCTATAGAATAAGTTTTACATAATAGCCTAACCTTCATTTTTAATCATCTCCCACCTACACAATAGGCTGGACAAGGAAGAGCTATTAAAATTAAATTTGAAACATTGTAAAATCACCTGACATGAAAATGAGCAATCTAATGGGTGTGTGTATTTAGTGGATCCTCTAATAGGTTAGTCTTGGCCATTGCATTGTGCTCAGGGTTTTTTTATTTGAGCTAGTAAAAAATGCACCCATCCCCCACCTAAAGACCGCATTGCGAATTGATAGATTTGGTCTCAAGTCAAATCGCTAACATGTCTGGCAGAGCTCACAAGTTTGGTTCCCTGAACATTGAACGCTGACTTTACATCTCCTATTCGCAGACGCATAACAATAGTGTCGGCTAACCGCTGACCAGCCGGCCTACATTGATCTTTCTATAAATTGCGTTGTGCGTTTAACATGTATTTTGTTGGCGGCAACCCAGAATTTAATGCCAAATGTGTCCAGTTTATTGGCCATGTATTGAAGTGCAGATAGAGCATGATATCTCAGATACAAAAAATTCCATTTCGGCCGACCAATAATCATCAAGTTTCATGCTTTTACCGCCAGTGTTACCTCCCAAATAAATAAGACCCATGAATGATTTTAGTTCGGCATCTGTCAATTTGTGGAGCTATATGCTTTATTTTGTCAGGAGATCATTCTAACCCACTTCCATGTATATTTTCAATTAGGAAAATACCAAACATTACGAAATGGTCAAGTTAATAATTTTGCCAGTGGCACAGTGGTTAGACTGTACTTAAAATTTGCCTTTACGCTTCCGGAATTTTCCAGTTGTACCCAATTTCTTGGAGTAACCCAAATTGCGGCTTGCATCTATATGTATTAATGTTATTATTATAATATTGTACACTTTTTTTTTATCAAATAAAATAAAGAGTTGTTTTCTACTTACATGCAACTACTAAACTACTTCAATATGTATGGCACTGAATCATAACACAAATAAGTGCTTTGCTTGAAGTAATTTGGTCTAGCTTAACCTTTATACATTTTAATTGAATACCACTGATGTATATATTTATACACTATAAATAAATAAAATGTCTAGTAGAAGACTTGTAAAAAACAAAAGGCTGAACGCGCACTGGGCAAAATTTTAACGTTGAACAGGAGTGAAATAGCCTTAAATCAGCTTTTTCCAGTGTGATTTTAAGAATGTAAGAATACTGGGTGATAAAACACACATGTAAGAAAAGTAAAAAAGCAGGGTTCTGGGATTTGATCAAAAACTAAGATATAATCTTTTCCCTCTTCAAGAAATGTGCCCGCCCTGGCGCTTCCAGTGTTAAAACTGATTGTTTTAATTGAAGAATACATTGAATTTGTTTCCCCAAAACTGATCCTACTGTTCTAAAACCACTCAAATTATTTATTATGGCATATGGCAAAGACAATATTTTTGGTCCCAGTTTGGTCAGTAACAAATTGATGGCAAGAACAGCGGTAACTAAAATGAACCAAAACATCCTCTTAATTTTTATGGACATTTTTTGAATAATAACTCATTGCTATAAGGTATTTTTTCAAGATGAGCTGTTAACAGTGCATCCAGAAAGTATTCACAGTGCTTCACATTTTATGTTACAGCCGTATTCCAAAATAGATTAGTTAATAATTATGTACATGTGATTTTTTATATTTAATCTAATATATATATATTTAATTTAATTTATATTTAATCCATTTATGAGAACAGCTTTAACATTTAATAAAATGCTGTAACAAAAAACTCAAGCAAAATGTGCAAAAAGTGAAGTGCTGTGAATACTTTCCGGATACACTGTACATGGTCTTTTAATATTCCACTTTTGAGTTGTAATGGTTGTTGGGGGGAAACAGGTGCGAGGACGAACAGAGTGGAAGTTCCCGGATTAACAATAAAACAAACAAAACCAGAGATTGGCCAAACCAAAAAAGTAGGAAATACCCTGCAACTTAAATATGCTCCAACAGAGACTAGAGAGTAAGTAAACTCTGGAAACAAAAACACTAAATAGTAACAGTACCAAAACAAGAAAGAGCATCACCCTTGGCTGCTAGAAGTGACTATTACAATTATCGATGCGCCTCAAACAATCACAGACACCTTCCTCAAGACAAGCAGATCCTTAAATAGCCACCTAATGAGGTAATTGAGCCCAGGTGTGTAAAGGCGCAGTTCATGTGGCCTTGGGATCTTCCCCAGAATTAATACTTTGGAGACACCAAACGTGACCTGAAGGGGGCGGCATTCTGACTAGACGTGACATGAGTATCCATATTTGAACATAGAATTAAGTGTATTTGTTAAATGACGCTGGAATGTGGACATTGTTTGGAGAGCATCTATTATTGTACCAGTCACTCCTAGCAGTCAAGGGTGCCTACCAGCGCACAATCAATCTCCTAAATAATTGTTAGAATATTTTACTTTGCAGATACCAGCTAAACTCATGTTTCTGATTACCATAAATAAAACAATATCTGCAGCACATCTCCTGTCTAAACGAAATCCTCTTTCTTCATTTATGTTTCAGAAGCCTGGTTATAATACTAACTGGGGCTGAGTTAAGCACTAAAGGCCGGAAAAAATGAACACACTCAGATCGCCTTCAAGTTGTTCTCAGTGGCCATTGGCTGTCTCTCCACGTTACAGTACATTTCGACAGAAACAAATGTGGTGTGCTTCATTTATGAAGAATACACTTAAGAAGATTTCCCTGACTAAGGCCTTTCTCCCCCGATCGTTCAGTTTATCTGGGCAGCCCACTCTAGGAAGAGCCCTGGTGCTTCCTAACTTCTTCCATTTACGGGTGACAAAGGCCACTGTACTCATTGGGACCTTCAATGCTACACATTTTTTTCTGTACCCTTCCCCAAAACTGTGTCAAGATAAAATCCTGTCTCAGACAAATCCTTGGACTTTATGGCTTGGTTTGTGCACTGACATGCACTGTGGGACCTCATATAGACAGGCGTGTGCCTTTCCAAATCATGTCCAATCAACTACATTTACCACAGGTGGACTCCACATTGTAGAACCCCTCTCAAGGATGGTCAGTGGAAACCGGATGCATTTAAGCTCAACTTTGCGTGTCATGGCAGTTTGTCATTTTTAGTAGATTTGTAAACATTTCAAAAAACTTTTTTCACATTATCATTATGGGGTGTTGTGTGTCGCATTTTGGTGAAAAAATAATAATTTTATCCATTTTGGAATATGACTGTAACATAAAAAAGTGAAGCGCTGTAAATACTTTCCAGATGCACTGTACTGACAGTTAAGGCCTAAACATGCCAGTAATTCAAAGTGGCCAACCGCTCAGCTTGTGCTTATGGGATTTACTTGTATTACCTGACACTGTGTAAAAATTGAGATAACATTTAATATTATTGGGGTTATCTTATTATTTTAAAAAGTGCACACCCAAATGCCTTTATGCAGTGTTCTATCCGGCTCCCTCTAGTGTAAAGTTAATAAACTGGTCAGTGTTCCTTTTTAACCAGCAGTTTGCAGAGCAGTGTGTGTAAATGCATAACAGCTTCAAATAACAATGCATACGGTAGATGTATCTGTGATAAGAACTGGCCATAGAGCAGTGAGTGAAGAACAAATCCTTCCTGTGTGCTAAAACAATGCGCCCTTACACCCCCTCGCTATATGAGGATGTTTAGCTTGCTGCTGCCTCTAGCCTCTGTTGTAACAAGCACATATGCGTGCACATGCACACACACTCACGCAAATACATTCCCACACCCACACACAGGCTCAGACCAGTTTGAGGAAGTGACCTTGTTAGATTATTTATTTAATTTATTTGGGTCTGGTATCTCTTTCCTAAGAACACAATGTTCTGGTTATGTCAAGAGACAATGTGGGAAGGAAGACGGCCAGGGGATGAGGAAGACAGCAGGTAGATTGCAAGTAAGGACATCTAGAGAGTTCGAAGAGTGTTCTTTGTATGTGTGTGCCCAACGGAAGTGGTGAGACCACTTCTAAGAGGTAATTGAGCCATCAGCCAGGTCCTGTGAATGGCAGGCAGAGTCAGTGTAATTGTACCACGGGGGCTTTCGTTCTGACCTGTAACAGCTAAAAATCAACCTTTTACATCCAGATCTCAACTTTTTCCCAGTGCGTGAGAGAGAAACAAGTAATAAAACAAAAAAAAAAAAAATGTTGCTTGGTGTTAAATTAGATAAAACACACCAGAGTTATTTTTACCCAGCCAGTAGGGTGGCTAGGGCTGTTTGCACAGATACAGGACATTATATTGATTTGTTGTGATCAATCAGCAAATAAATTCTGGATACATTTTCCAGTGTAAATGTGGCCTTAGTTTAGTTCTAAATAAACATGCTCTCATCTTCATTCTCTCTCTGAGGTATTATTCACTCGATGGATTCAATTGATTTTCAGGAAGTTTAAATGCAACCATCTTGTTAGTGCATTTATAAAGTATGTCAGTATACTGTATACATGTCATCAGCATAGAAATCCAGGATTAGTACAGATCTGGAGGTTTACCAAGTTGCTGCATGTAAAAGAAAAGGAATGCACCCAGATCAGAACCCTGTGGGACCGCTGGAGAGAATGAGTGCAGCAGAGTTGGAGTAGCCGGCTATTCAATCCAAACAAGGGGTAGATTAAACCGTTTGGATATTTTTTGTTTTACTACTACAATGCTCAGTGAAGTGGTTATGGAAGAGTTATTCTCCAGTGCAGTGCACCCCGGTGACAAAGCGGATGGTGGTGCTGTAAACTAAGTAGCTATTAATATTAGTGGCAAGCCTATGAATTACTTTGATTAAGTCCAGGACTGGCAGGATTATCATTTTTACCAGGCCATGTTCTGCAGCATGGGTGAAGGATGCTTTGTTAAAAAATAAGAAACCAATTATGGGGTTCCTCTCACCCTTTTTAATGAGATTAGTATAGTATAACTTGCATGCAGTGTTTAGTGTATTTGTGTATGCATTCTGAAAGGACCTGCACACACACACACACACACGGCTAGTTTTGTTTTCCTCCATTCTTTCTCTAGTTTATGCCTGTCAGCTCCCATAGAACGTACATCAATGTTTATCTATGGTGCAGAGCGTTTAAAGGAAATCTCCTAGGTTTTTAATAGAGCAGTGTTGTCAAAAGTGGTGCACAGTCTCTGATTATATTGTTTAACTGCCATTTTCGAGAGATGTTGAAGATGTAAGGAATAATTGCACATCAAATAATGCCTCTGCAAATGAGCTGGTGGTGATTGATTTTAGATCTTAGAATCATGTCAGTCTATTTTACATATGGCGGCATTGGGATGGGAGCATTCTTGAGAAGAGCCAAGTGATAAGCATGTCAGCTGAGGTCAGCTCATTTATTTCTCATGCGAGAAGATAAAACCAGATCCAATAATGTGCCCTTGATGACATGTAAGAAAATCAACATGTTGACACAAAGTACTAATCAGCAAGATTCCTTGAGGTTTCATCAATGTGCATGTTAATAAAACCCATGATTAGAAAATGTGTGTATATACAGAGCAAAACCTCCAAAACTGAGGAGTGGTTTCATAGCAAAAATTAAGCAGAGTACTAGAATAAAAAAATCTAACCTTGAAGTCGGGAGACCTATACTTCAAAGCAGGATTTGGAGTTAGCCATGGTAACTCATGCTGCACACCTAACCTGATCCGGAGCAGGTTATATTCATTCAACAAATATGTTAAACACCACCTACTTATACATTTTTGATTGAGAATGGCCTCACCATTCTTAGAAGATCCCACAGAGCCTGGTGCGAAGAATATTTCGAGACCAATGATGAGTATCTTTAAGAAATGTATATTCTCACCAGAGGGAATGACATATCTACATACAGTATCATACAAAAGTGAGTACACCCCTCACATTTTTGTG
Organism: Novumbra hubbsi; assembly: GCA_016801125.1. NCBI lineage: Eukaryota > Metazoa > Chordata > Actinopteri > Esociformes > Umbridae > Novumbra > Novumbra hubbsi. The sequence goes on along the minus strand of JACXGK010003489.1, from coordinate 10,738 downwards.
GATCTTTTCATGTGACAACACACTTTGCTACAATGTAAAGTAGTTAGTGTACAGCTTGTATAACAGTGTAAATTTGCTGTCCTTTCATAGTAACCCAACACACAGCCATTAATGTCTACGCCGCTGGCCACAAAAGTGAGAACACCCCTAAGCGAAATGGTCCCAAAGTGTCAATATTTTGTGTGGCCACCATCTTCCAACACTGCCCGAAGCCTCTTGTGCATGGAGTTCACCAGAGCTTCACATGTTGCCACTGGAGTTTGCTTCCACTGCTCCATGACAACATCACGGAGCAGGTGGATGTTAGAGACTTTGCGCTCCTTCACCCTCTGTTTGAGGATGCCCCACAGATGATAAATAGGTTTTAGGTCTGGAGACATGCTTGGCCAGTCCATCACCTATATACCTTTAGGAAGGCAGTGGTCATCTTGGAGGTGTGTTTGGGGTTGTTATTATGTTGGAAGGGGGGGGATCATGCTCTGCTTCAGTATGTCACAGTACGTGTTGGCATTCATGGTTCCCTCAATGAACTGTAGCTTCCCAGGGCCGGCAGCACTCACGCAGCCCCAGACCATGACACTCCCACCACCATGCTTGACTGTAGGAAGACTCATGTCTTTGTACTCCTCACCTGGATGCCGTCACACACGTTTGAAACCATCTGAACCAAATACGTTCATCTTGGTCTCATCAGACCACAGGACATGGTTCCATTAATCCATGGACTTTCTTGCGCATCATCTTGAGAAGAGGCTTCCTTCTGGGACAATAGCCATGCAGACCGATTTGATTCAGTGTGTGGCGTATGGTCTGAGCACAGGGTGACCCCCCACCCCTTCAACCTCTGCAGAAATGCTGGCAGCACTCATATGTTTGTTTCCCAAAGCCAGCCAACTTCTTTGGTCAACCATGGCGAGGCCGGTTCTGAGTGGACCCTGTCCTGTTAAACCGCTGTATGGTCTTGGCCACCGTGGTGGAGCTCAGTTTCAGGGTCTTGGTAATCTTCTTACAGCCTAGGCCATCTTCATGTAGGGCAACAATTCCTTTTTCAGATCCTCAGAGGGTTCTTTGCCATGAGGTACCATGTTGAACTTCCAGTGACCAGTATGAGAGCAATGACACCAGATTTAATTCAAACCTGAGACCTTGTAACACTAACAACACTGTAAAAAATGGCTGTAGTTTTAATGGTGATAGACTGTAAAGTAGTAATGGTAAAAAACGGTAAAAGATAAAACATGGAATAACTGTTTAATTAACGGTTAAATACTTTTAATATAAATACAAGAAAATCTGATTAAGTTTGCATCATTGCTTTGTAAAAACTGCATTATTTTATCATAAAAGCCCTTAAAAAAAAAACAGTAAAGTACACAATACTCAAAACGGTAAATCACTGTTTACTACAGATGCATGCTGTTAGAATTGATTTTCCTCTCATGTTTTTAAGCAATGAATATGCACATATTCACAAAAATGTGTGTACTCTATCAAAAGTCTCTCCTATTAATTACATTACATGATTTAAATCGTGTGTGTGTGTGTGTGTGTGTGTGTGTGTGTGTGTGTGTGTGTGTGTGTATGTATGTATGTATGTATATATATATATATATATATATATATATATATATATATAGTGGTAAGCCCAGGGGTAGGAGGGGGATTAAATCAAGGCACCAGAGAGGCAGGTCACCGGCGCTAACAAAAGGAATGTCTTTATAAATCCCAACATAACTAAACTGAGGCTGGAAAACTCAACATAGGGTAAGGGGTGTGACCATCGTCACCTCTCTCCGCCACAGTCTCTGGAATCCTTCTGTTAGGGGGAAAAACAGTTTGGGTTAGCAGCCTTTTGGGGTTTCTTGTACCGGTTTCCCTTCGCCCTTGATCCGGTCCTCCAGGGGTCTTGGTTGCTGCGTTCCTCCCGCTGTATCTCCTTTGTTTCTGCAGTCTTCCTGGCTAGTTGTTCTCCTCCCCTCTCTCTCGCGTTGGCTCTATGCTGTGGCCTTTCATAGGTTTCCCTTTGGCTGCTCATTGGCTGCAGCTGGGTCACGCCCAGGTGGCCAACGAGCACAGGTGGAGGTATTCCGCCTAAATTACTGCACCTAGGTGCTGCTTCCCATTCTCCAGCCCTGTGCCTGTCTCCCTTCACTGGGTCTACCACAATATATAAAACGATTCGTTATTGTCAAATTTATTTTATTGACCATATGTATCATATTGTATATGGTATTGTATCATATTCTTAAAGTGTGATAATTTTATTTGTTGAAGCTCAGTCTTTTCAGTTGTCTAATATGGCCACAACGCTGAATAAAATAAAGAAACCATTTTTTAACAAGCATTTAATGTTTTAAAGTTACTACTTTTGACTTCAGATGCTCCAGACGATTCATCACGTGCACTTGCGCTTTTTGCCGTTGAACTGGTGTTTTTTCTGGAACAGACTGCAAGCAAGAAGCTACGCACAGAGTACCGCAACCTGCTGATATTACATGTTTTTGTCCATACGAAATCTGTCTGGTAAGCACAAATAAACAAATTCTGTAAAGTTGAAGTTCAATAATTATAAAGCGCTTATTTTATTTTCATATCTTTAATGTAATTGGAAAACGTAAATTACGTAGACCTGTTGGCTGTCAAGATGGTAACGTTTTATCCTTTTGATACATTTAATTACACATTGAAAATTAACAAATTAGCTCTGATTCTTTAGATTTGAAACGTTTGTAATGCATTTTATCAATATGTTGTGCTGTAACCATGGCGAAGCAAACTTAATGTTTAAAATGTATCTTACATTGGTAATTGGTTAAGTAAGTTTTGAATATACATTAAAATGAACATTTGCTTTTTTTGTATTTTAGCATTGCAAAATCTGAGGGAATGTGTTCTGCACTGTAGACTGTATCGCAACGAACCTTGCGCCATTCTCAAATGTGTCAGTTGATTGCAAACATTCGTTTTCCAAATACGTTGCATTTAAGAGTAATTTCTATTGGCTCCATAAAAGCTCTACGACTATGTAGTAATCAGTGCCAGGATGTGCCCAGTTCACTTGCAGGCCCAGTTCACTTGCAGTCAGTTGCATTGTGTCTGACCGTGGGCCCCATTTCTCCTCTCAGGTGTGGAAGGCTTTCTGTCAAGCCATGGGAGAAACAGACAGCTTGTCTTTGGGGTACCACCCTCAAACAAACAGCCAGACCGAACCTCTCAACCAGGAGATGAAGACAGCCCTGCGCAGCATCCCCAGGGCAAGACCAGCACACTGGAGCACACACCTACCCTGGGATGAATATGCCCACAACACGTTAGTCAACTCGGCTTCTGCGTCTGTCCCCTGCTCCTAAAATTGTTCCAATGTAGATGCTTTAGGTAGTTTAAGAAAGATAAGCTATACGGTGCATTGTGTTCATTCGACAATTTATTGCTTTTGCCTTGGACCTTTGTTACCTGTGACCAGGGTGAAAGATTAAAAAAGATATGAGAAAGTAATTTTTTGGGGGGTAAAAATGTAAGACCGCAATTTATGTCCAGTGAAATATATTTACCGTATTCATGACACTACACGCTTCGCATTTCCATCAGCAATGGCGTCAACCTGACGTTTTACCTGCTACCCATAGCATGTTTTTAATAAATTGAAGGGGAGATGACTGTCCTGAATTTTTTTTTCTTCTAATGGGCATGTAAAATATTTTTTTTTCACAATCATTACGTTGATTATTAAACCGTCCTCTTATACACAAGTTGCTTTTGATTACATTGTGAACAACATTTACTAGCAGCATAACAAATACTAGCTACATAGTTGTCCTGGTCTTATTCATCTTCCTTCATTTTACTTGCCGTTCCAATGCTGGAGCCAATCTTGTCCCATGCTTGATGCTTCACGGTAATTTCTTTATACAATCGGTATGTTGGGTCATACAAAAACTATATTTTTCCACTTCTATAATTAGTCACTCTTGTCCATCATCAACTTTTACCGCTACAAACCTGGTGTCAGCTGACCCGCGCCATCATCCAAGAAAAAACACACCTGAAGATAGGCTGATGAAAGTGATTCCAGCAGCCCAGAGAGCTAGAACAAACAGTTACAGCAGATCTGTATTTCCCCCCTACATTATAGACCAATGTGAGTTACCATCATATGTATGTGTTATTTGATTCTTCGTGTATGAGTTTTTTCTGTCAATACACCCGGTCCACCCCCAAAATCAATCTTTTACCTAATATTCAATTCATAAGAAACAATTTACCCACCGGTCGTCTGTCAAGTATTGAACCTCAGCGTTTCGTGATGCTTGGACGCTGCAATGCGAGTAATGTAGCAGCAGTCATTCATTTCAAATGGGGCCATACCATAGCAGTAGACGGTTGATGGCAATGCTAAACGCTCAATGGCTGTAGCGTAGCTCCTACGTAAGAGTATCAGAAAAAACTAAACAGGACAGTTTGGGCCAAATCAAAAATGCAGTAGACAGCAAGGGCTTTTGTGCCCTTAAGATTCTTGGCAAACCGGCGTTGACTCAGCTACTAGAAATAAATCTGCTCTGGATATTACACATTGGCAAGCAGACATAGTTGGGAGGTATGGGATGAATCTACAGGGGGTAGTGATTGTCATTGTATAATGATGAATCATTACCTATTAATGTGTTAATGTGTACTGTATAATGTGTACTAAATTAAAGCTGAGATACAGAAGGTAATGGATTAAGGAGATGGTTTTTGGGGAATGCAGAGTGGGATCAGTTACAGGAGTTAAATGAACAGGGACTTAGAATGTACCTTAGTAATGGTACAAAAAAATTATAATGATGGAGTAAGAGGAGCAATAATCATCAAGGCAACTGATAATCACAGGAGGAAAAAAGACCATACTCTGGCGGACTGAGAAGTGCAATAAAAAAGTGAATGATAGTTAATGATGTTTAGGATGTGAAAATGTCTCATAACTACCAGCCTCTAATATAGTATAAACAAGCACAAGCTGATGCAAGAAGGACCATTAGGACCTATACGAGGGTTTATTGGCATAGCTTCTGAGCAAGCATAGTTAGAACTACTATGCAGAACTAAGCTTAAATAAGTGGATGAGGAGGGTATGAGTGTTAGGGGGAGGGTAAGTGTGGTTTAATATTTATGTTCATGGAGCGCAGAGAGATGGTGCTATACTATAAACAACTTTAAGGTGTTTTGACCAATTAGTATTGAGTAACTATTTCCACAGCTGTTTTGTTTACTCAACTAGTTCATGACAAGGAACTTTTGGAATAGGCCCAAATTAAGATCCAGTTTAAAAGTATGCATTTGCTTAATTTGTCATGTTTTTATTGAACTCAATATAATCATGTAGATTTTTTTTAAAAACAGAATGAATTAACAAAATAGTTTTAGGTTGAGGGTAAGAAACAATTCTCAATGCAACATGCGAAATAAAAATGTATTTGTTCTGTAAATTCAATGCTTCGAACATCTGAAAGTAGAAATATTACTATATACACATTACAGTTAGGGTTTGATTTTTAATCAAACATGTTTCAAAGCACCTTTGTGTCAACATTAAACTGGCATATTGTGTTTATAGTATACATACCGTAGCGTAGCGTCCCCAGTAGCACATAAGGTTTCACCGTCAATGCAGTCGCGTTGCATTCGTTTATTGTTGACCGTAATCAACATTAGAAAATGACCAATAAACTAGAACAGAAATGTAACTATCATCTGAATGACATAAGTGTAGAAGGAAGTGAGATTGGTATGTTGGGAGACAGATGAAGGGTGGACAATCTGCCAGTCAAAAGCTTCGACTCAGAAGTTCACAAAACATTGCACATTTTGCACTTGGTACCATTGCCTGACTTCCTTAGATATACAGATAACTTTTTGATTTGTTGATTGATTTCCTTTAGTGAACCTTAACTAAGTAAGGTATTTGAAAGATCGGCATGTTATAGTATTAGATTGTGTCTACTGAAATTACATTTCCTGTAATACTTGGACCATATAGTTGAGTTAACTGAAATATTCTGTGTAACTTGTTACTTAAGAATAATCATTAGTTGAAACACATTGAAATGTTCATATCCACAGGCTATCATAAACAAAACATTATTAGGTTATCTTTTGAACAGATCCACGAACAATAACTATATTAACAAGGCCAGAGAAGAAAAGTGCAACGTATTAGTCGTTCACACACCATTAAATTACCAGACTAATGCCGTTCTCATCTTCAGTGCTAGCGCACAAACTTGGGGTTTTGCACATCAAAATGCACCTAATTAAGTGGGGGAGCCCTCACTGTTCAAATAAACCTCCCGTTAACATTATAGACTGATCATTTCTTTGTCAGTGGGCAAACATACAAAATCAGCAGGAGATCAAATACTTTTCTCCTGTGTCTTGTATCCGATTGCGTTGCTATTGTTTTGTGGAAGGTTTTGTTGCAAGGTTTAGGAATGATTTACGTTTTTGTGGCAAAAAAACATAGCCACACTGAACGTCAGTTCTGAAGTTTGCAAGTAATTCTAGCAAGCTACAGTACTGTTTATGCAGTGACAATTAATTGACACTGACTCGAGCCGTGGGACTTACTTTGTCAAAGGTAAGTGTAACACTGGTAACATAATGTAGACAATGTTCTGTGAAATCTAAAAGGATAGTTACGTTAGTTTCAGCCAATCAGGATTCCTGAATTACAGATAGTCAGTTGAAGTTGCTAGAATTAGGTTTCTAGAATTATCTTAAAATGTAAATATGTTTATTCATTTCTGTCAGCATATCACTTGGTGAGTTAAATTTCATTGCGCGGCTGATATCTCAACGTGGCGCTAGCGGGCCAATGCTAACTTTACCCAAATAGTAAATGTAAATTGTACACTTTAAGCTAATTGCTAGAGATTTTTTCCAAGAGTCAAAATATAATGTTATCATGAATAAAATTGTGCTAAACAATATTTGTACTAAGCAATAATTGCATCAAAATTCTTTGGGCACAGTGACAGAAGACATGTGTGGTGCAAACCAAAGACAGCATTTGAGCACAAGAACAGCATACCAACTGTGAAGCATGGAGGTAGAAATGCCATGGTTTGGGGCTGCTTTTGCTGCAGCTGGGCCTGGCCATCACATAATCCACTATGAATGCTTTGTATAAGAGATTGTGCTTGAGGAAAATGTAAGACCATGTGTCGGAAATTTAAGTGGATGTGAACTATGCAACATGACAATGACCCAAAACATTCCAATACATCCACCAAGGAAGGTCTAAAAAAAAAAGACGATGAAGAGTTCTGGAATGGCCACTTCAAAGCCCAGATCTTAATCATATTGAGATGCTGTGGGGTGATTTAAACTGGGCTGTGCATGCAAGAATCACCTCAAACATCACACAGTCACACAGCTAAAACAATTCTGAATGGAGGAGTAGGACAATTGACTCCCAGTCAATGTCAGAGATTGGTAAACAGTTGTAAGAAATGTCTTATTGAAGTTATTTCAGCCCAAGGGGTCAATACTAGCTTCAGGCATAGGGTGTCCTAGTGTTTTACTCAGAAGGAAACGGAATCTTTGAAAATCTTTTGTTAATTAGATGATATAATGTTATTGTTTTTGGTTCAATTCCGTCACCTGTATCTAGAGATATTGTTTGAAAGAAGTTCAAATTTTGATATGTCCATATTTCTTCAAAAATAACTAAATATTTATATTTATTTTATTTAAATAATATCATTTGGTTTACTTATTTCTTCACATGACTGTAGATGTACAAAGTAAATACATTTAAAATTGCTAATAAGTAATTTGTTAACTGATAATGTTGTGTAGTCCACAGTGAATGCTGTTGCTTTGAAAGGATATCATTAAAATGCATCTCTTTTATATTATTTTTGTTTTCAGTCGATAGTGGTTATGCACAAGAACCTGGTTGTTGACATCTTACAACACCAACAACACTATACAAGCAAGCCTTGCTTGAAAAGTTGATTGTTAACCTGTGCCCTGATCTCAATCATATTGAGAATCTGTGGCAATATTTGATTACTTTTGCAGTGTAATTGGAAGCATTGTTCAAATACATGTGGCCATAGGTCATCGCATTCGACTATTATTTGATTACGGTTACCCCATTTTTGTGATTAAGAAACTATCATTGGATTTAACCAGAATGAAGCTAGAAGAACTTCATTATCTGGCCTTCTATCTTGATGGAGCGAACAGACTCGCTAATGTGCAGCAAGCAATGAAACCCTTTTTTATTGTTAACCCCCCAAACCTGGATTGGGATGGCCAATAGGAACACCATCCAGGAGACCACTGGGCCAAACGGCAAGCAGGACCTGAACACTGGTCTCACAAGCTATTCATCTTTTTCATGGAAAACATTATGCGTTAGAAGGAAGGATTGCTAAACATAATTACTTGCTGGTTGAAAGAACATTTTTAACTGGATAAAGGACTTTCTTAGTGGAAGATTAGGTGAGGGTGGGAAGTTCTCAAAACGTTCTGAGCTAGATAATGGCACACCGCAGGGAAATGTAATTAGTTCTGTATTGGTCTATATTATGACTGATGATATATTTTCTCAGGTAAGATCAAATACTGGGAGGTCATTTCATTTTTCTATTTTTACAGATGACGGGGCGCTGTGGAAGAGCGAGAATGTTTCCCATATGTCTGGGCGAGTTCAAGAAGCAATCAGTGAAGTTGAACAGTAGCCCCTCAAGTGGGGATTCAAGTTCTCATTTGAGAAAACAGCCTGCCTGTGTTTTTTTGCTAGAAGGAATGCCATAAGCGGTTTGGAATGGATTTGGGTGGTGGTCAAAGGATATACAGTATTTGATGTGATGTGATATTTAACATTTTAATACACCCCCAGGAAGTTATCTGAATTCCAACCACGTTCATTGATATGGTCATCAGATTTAACAATACACATTTAATAATTTATAACCATTTAAGCAATTACGTGCAAATTCCTTAGGCAGTAAAACGATGATCAGTCTATCATTTTAATGGTAGGTCTATCTACCGTAGATATAATAATAGTAAATATCTACTATCTAGCGATTCCAAAAATAAACAAAAGACACAATAACGTTGTGTACGTAATACAGTAGGTTTCAGACTCAGCCAGGAGTTTATAATGTTCCCATCACATGTAACAATAACGAACACTGGACAGGACCCACTCTGGCAAATTTATACAGAGACAACAAGCAACAAGTATGCGCAATGAGGGGGTGTGTTCGTGAAGACATGAGACATCACAAACAATCAACACAAAAGGTGTGGGCAGGGGAATGCCATTGCCAGGGGATGCCATTGAACGTCGGACCCTGCCCGAGTGAGGAGGGGGCACGTCCCCAGAGGGAGACGTGACAGAGAGACAGAGTAACAACCAAAAAATAAGTTATACTTTGATTTGCATTTCACTCAGTGAAATAAGTATTTGATACGCGATCAATCAGCAAGATTTCTGGCTCCCAGATGTTACCTGTATAAAAGACACCTGTCCACAGAAGTAATCAATCAGATTACCTTGGCCAAGACCAAAGAGCTGTCCAAGGATGTCAGGGACGAGATTGCAGACCTACACAAGACTGAAATGGGCTACAAGACAAGAAACACAAAATAACTGTCAATCTCCCTCGGTCTGGGGCTCCATGCAAGATCTCACCTCGTGGAGTTTTACCACTAGAAGCGCCAGAGCGGGCACATTTTACCCAGTTAAGAGGAAAACAAAATCTATTTTAGCTCTCGATCAAATTCCAGGATCCTGCTTTTTTACTTTTCCTAAATGTGTGTTTTATTACCCAGTATTTTTACATTTTCAAAATCACACAGAGAAAAGCCGGCTATTTCATTCCTGCGCGTCCGGCCATTTTTATTCCTGCATTCCATGGTTGCAATTTTCTTTTCTATCAGCAGATGTCGCAAGGGCTCCCATATACGAGTGTTCTGTTATTTAGAAAAATAGTTCTTTATAGTGTATAAATATATAGATCAGGGGAATTCAATTAAAATGTAGAAAGGTCCAGCTAGACCAAGTAACTTCAAGCAAAGGTCTGGAACGTCTTATTTGTGTTATGATTCAGTGCCATACATATTGAAAAAGTCTGTAGTTCTATGTATGTATGTATGTAAAAAAAAACTGTTTACCTTATTTCACGCTCAAATAAAATAAAGTGTACAATTCAATAATTTGGTTTATTCAAAAAAATTGGGGACAATTTGAAAATTGACAGACGTGTACCGCACCCATACGCAAAATGCGGAAGCGTAAAAGCAAATTTTAAGCTGCATCAGACAGAGACAGATGAACCATAAACCCTAAGTTTACAATCGGTACACTCTAACCACTGCGCCCCCAGTAAAGTTAATAAGTTGACTATTTCGTAATGTTTGGTATTTTTCTAATTTATAATAACAGAGTGACCCTAATAACATTTAAAATAGCATTACTCCTGACGGAATAACCCTAATAATATTACATATGAAAATATAAAAAGTCTACTGAGTAGTCTAAAGTGTCAGGGTTTCCCCTGACTCGACTTGTTTTCCGCCTCTACTACACCCCCTGGTGGCTTTGAGCGATGTGCTCATCACTGTACCAAACCATCCAGTCACCAATCACACACTCAACGGCTCACACCTGTCCCTCATCACTAATCACCAGCTCTACTTAGGTTCCTGTTTGTCCACGCCCCGGTGTCGATTCAAACTAAGT